>JAOBYG010579940.1:0-14860 GCA_025403545.1 Epizoanthus stellaris | reverse complement strand
TGCTGATCCTGATCTTCACAAGATCCGGCAACTGCTCCTGTTTGTCCAAGTGGTCCCTGCATTTTTAGAAGTCACTTTAATTATTACTAGTTTGACAAGCTACTACAGCTACACTGATACCAAATCCAGAACCGCACAGCCGTTGCTTTTGAATCATATACAACTTTTTCGATATCCTTCATGGCCATCACTGTCTCTCATATTGTCCATAGAGAACGATTCGAACTGATATACAAGTTCAGCTGAAAAATAATTTCGCAATAATATCAGTATAAACTAAAGCTGAATATACAATGCTAATTTACATTTCTAATTCAGTGTTTCAAAGGTATGTTTTTATTAGCGCGTTTCCAAAACAATTTCGCAAAGACCGAATAAACTATAGAAAGTAAAACAAATTTTTGTTATATGTTGTCGGCGTAACTGTTTCGCGTTTTAAGCCAAATGCCATTTTTGATAATTAATTATAACAGTCTATTTTACGTATTGACTTAAAGAAACGTTTTAACAGGAGATGAAAATCACCAAATCTGTGCACACACAGTCAGGTATTTGTTTTCTTTCAATATTTCCCGACAAGAATAAATAAATCTGGACTGTATTTCGCTTCGGGCACTACAAGTGAAATACTATTTAACCAGTTTGAAACCGTGATTTTGTGATTTTTGTACCGTTGATCACGTACATGCATAAATCATTGCACAATATTTTATCATGCTAATGGCAACAGAAGTTATTCTTGAGATGAAAGTTCTTGAACATAAAATTGACGAAGTGTAGGCATTCGTAGCTGCTCTTTTTTAAAAACAATACATGCAGCTGCTTTCGCGGCGGGAATACTGCCCAGCGGAAGCATTTACAGGTGTCGATATTAATGCGAGGCGAAAATTAGGCGGGTGGCCTTGCTGTAACGTTAACATTTGACGTTGTTATCAGTTGTCCATTTGACAGAGGCCAGCCAGATTTACTAGGGCTGTGTTTACACTTCAACCTTTTAAAGCTGCACACAGTCGCTGGAATAAAATACACTCTATTACAACTCGGCAGCTTCACATGTAGGTATCTTCTCTTTACTGGTCAATGTTTATTTTCGCTATTGTGGGCCAGTAAGTGTAGCAGTGTTTATCAAGTTATTTTCTTATTATTACCCTTTTGTTGGGTGTTATATTTTTATATCACAATTATAGTGTAATTTACGTTAACGGATTATCTTATAATATCTACAGCCGTTTAACAATTCGCGTGCTCAGTCGAACTTATATTTCCCGAAGAGTTCTTCTCGGAATTTGAATCTTTTGTTTTGAGGCCTAATCAATTATCCGGCTAGTGAATTTTGAAATCAAATGGCTTATTTTGGGGGTACTTAGCTCGACAATGACCTTGCTAAAACAATCACAAGTTCTTAGGCCGACAGATGGTGAACAACAGGTGGTGCATACAATGAGAGACTGACCCTTTCAAAACTCCTGCCCGTCCCCTTTGTTTTAGTGATATTTTTTTTATCAGACTGGTCAAAAACGTGTATACATAATTTGTATTGGTACGCCTACCCATCAGGCTTTGCGTTGTTGTTTCAGAAATCACAGCTGGTTTGCAAATAAATTACTGTTTTACTAGCGTCACTCATAGTTCTGAAACAACGAACACACAATTCTATATGAATATTAATGTAGCTTCTTAAACTATTTTGTCAATTTTAACAACTTGTAGCAACTTGCTACAAATATAAAATACACGCAGTTTCGTTTAATAGAATGAAAAACAGATTTTTTCTTCCGGTACCTTGGCGCCGACTTACCATAAAGAGAAATATATTGAGCCTAAAAATAATTTTATTCCTCCAAGCGTTTCTACTGTCATTCAAGCAGATCGCGTAGGTGGAGACAAGGCATTGTTATCTGTGTATGAATGGGATTTGAATCAGCGTAAGTGTGATTGCATCGCAGTCAGTCTGTGGTATTGAAAGAGTTCACTTCACATTTGCCACCTATCGCAAAGTAACTGACCATCGCATCAGATTGACAAATACTAAAACATCCATATCACTGCTGGAGTCACTTTCTCTAACAGAGGTGTGAGCAGTTAAAGTTTATTTTATTGATTGTATAATTCAGTCGTTTTATTTAGCTAAGACGAGTTTGTTTTTACAACTCGATGAATGAATGCCTGTACTAATTTCTGGTCTTGTTCTGTTTTCAGGATGACCCCGGAATCGGATGTGTTGGGCTCTCTTAGCCCGGATTTTGACACTTTCCAGCCGTCACTTTTCAAAACATTTCCCGATGACTGCTCGAGCGACGAGGAAATGTGTAAGGTTCCTGAAGACCAGATGTGGAAAAGGTTTTCAATGCCACCAACACCGCCTATTACTCCTGCGTCTTCGCCGCTTGCTTCACCTGTTGCTGACTACTCCGACAGAAGTCAACCATTCTGTGCTCAGGGCCTGGATGACGAATTTGTTTTCTGCGAGGAGGCTTCGATATATTCTAAAGATGAAGAACTCAAAGACATTCTTATCAAAGATTGCATGTGGAATGGCATAGCTTATGAGAAGGAATACACTGACAAGCAGCGAGTACCAAATCAGTTGGATAGAGTTCGACTTCTGTGCCAAACTCCACCACTAGGAGATTTTAACTCTCGAATTCTAAGTGTAGACCCGTCGGAAATCTTCCCGTTTCCTTTAAATGGAGAACCAGAAGAGCAAGCGACCGCGGCACAAGGAGCTGAACACTCAGACTCCGGTAAGTTACGATTAACAATCTAATTTTAAATAAATAATATTGTATATGTACGTGTATTCATTCTTCGGCTGTGATAGTACTAACTCAAAATATTTGATTGGTTACGCTAAATTATATAGTTCTTAACACGTTGTAACATTTCTAGAAGAAAGTGCGAAGACTCATGCATTCAATTAAGCAACACGTGTCTTAACGTTATTTAATTTTTTCCCGCTTGCAGAAGAGGAAGTCGAAGTGGATGTTGTTACTATAGAGAAAGCGATCAAGCGGGAACCTCAGAGCCCAGTGACCAATGAATCGGATGAAAACTCACCACCCATGGATGAACAAACTGACACTCCAACCACTTCACCTGATGTCTCAGGCGCTGAAGATGCTGACGACGAAAAAACGGAGCTAACCGGGAAAATACGTGTAAAAAGACGCCGAAAGTCGTACTCCGAAGAACTTGGATTACATTTGCGACAGCGCTGCAAGGATAAAAATAGCAGTTCTTCCGGAGGCGAAAGTGATGAGTCAGAGAACGACTCGGAGTTTACGAGGGCTACGCACAACGTCCTTGAGAGAAAACGAAGGAACGATTTAAAGCTGAAATTCCAGCGACTTAGAGACTCCGTTCCCGAACTCAAGGACAACGATCGAGCTCCAAAAGTGTCGATTTTGAGAAAATCATGGGAGCATATTCTCCGAGTAAAGGAACAGGAGTTAAAACTGATTTCTGAGTTTGAAAAGCAGAAAAAGCTAAACGGACTGTTATTGAAACGACTACTAGAGTTAAATCAAACGGTTCATTGAAGCACATTCTGTTAAAGGTTATTAGCTTGAACTGGAGAATTATGAAATACACACAGAGGTCTCTTTATTTCGAGTCACTTTGACTCTTTGTACACAATTTAGTGCAAGTAGCATATAAATTAAATTTTGCTGTTCCAATTCACGGCAACACTTAAAGAAGAAATTAAGAAATAGAGTTAGAATTGAAATAGATATAGAAATGTATATAGAAATTCACAGAAATCTGCAGACAGAACACTGTATATACATATTCAGCTCTGACAAGCGTAGATCGCTTTTGTACGCGGCTCATAGTAATGCGATGAATGAATGAATGGGGGATTTTGCAACCGGAGTTTTTGTTCGGTGCCCCATATCGAAGCACTGTTTGTAACAAAATTTCACAACGAAATGTGCAAAATAAAACATTTAACACACCCGATTAAATACTGTGGTTTTTTTTTCATTGCAAGACTGGAGATGAACACGAAAGTTCTGAAACTCGCTTCAGGTTTAAATTGTGAAAGCTTTTTTCTTTGTTCACCAGAAAACTAACACTGGTCTATTCAATTCCACCTTCGCCGAATGAATGAAAGGACATTTGCATGCATGTTTACACACAGAATAGACAAAACAGAATACATTTGCATTTGTTATGATTTTATTTGTCTAATTTTCATAAGAACTGACAGTGACAACTTTAGCAGCGACTTCAAATTCATCATTTAAGAACTGGTTTTTCAATTGTGCGCGATCGGTCTTTTGTTATTTGCATTTACGAAATGAAATTAGAAACTTAAAAAGTAATTTGAAAGTTAGACGCTTTCTGATCTGTAGCTTTTCGAAGAATGCAAAATGTCAACCGTTTAGGGAAAGATCGAGTTGGCAAAGCTAAGATTCACCAAGTTAATAGATGTCATGCTGCGAAATTGTGGAAGCATACGATTCTGGCTAAAGTTTCTCCAATTATTTCCTTTCATTGTAAGATATTACATTTATAACATCAATTCGAAACATATCTTTTAATTTGATAAATTTCAAACGGCTACAACACAAACTATTAAAAACTAATGAGAGATAAATAAAGGCGAAACTCGCTTATTAAAATTGTCCATTCAAAGTTAAATCTAGACAGACATCCCTGGTATATTGCAATTTAACCTCGGCCCCAAGAAATTACTCAACTAGCGTCATATTTTATTTTGTTTAGACATTGTCAAAACCGTTTCACATTGAAGATTGGAAATGTTTTCAGATCGATTGTTTGAAACGCCGAAAACAGACAGTGATGAGAAAGATCTTCAAAAAAGTTTTGAAGCGGTTTAATTTTTAAAAAATACCCGACTTATAAACACTTCGAGATAAGCGGATATATAACTTCTCTGATTTGAAAATGATCTTTGTATTATAATAATAAAAGAACAAGTAAAGAACTCGTTTTTCCCTATCAATATTCAGTCAAATGTACATTGTATACCCAAGTAAATTTCGGGCTAGTCGTAATGAGGTGCGAATGGCAGGGACATTATGCAATACGAGAGAAGATGTTAAGGCTTAGAAGGCATTATCACCTTATAACCCGCACGCTCCTCCACGCGCGCCGAACACAGCGTATTTCCGGTCTTGTTCTGAGTTGTTTGCATATCCACCCAGTAAAAGGTGGCTATTGAATTGTCATGCAAATATAATCTTGAAGGCCAGGTGTCGTTTCTATAGAACTAAAATAACTCTTTTGTTCTGTGCAGCTGTCGCTTCCACTAGATTGACTGCTTGCAACATAAATTAGTTTTAAGGCTGGAAAACCATAGTTGTAATGTCTCATTTGTCTACTAGACGGCTTAACAAGCAGTTTCTCAATTCCATAGTGTGGGTTTGGATCGGTCCCGAAAGTGACATACCTTAATCGAAACTTAATCCCTGCGTTATTATATTACGAGATTTTAATTCGGACTAAGTGAAGCCCTAATGGCTCCCAAACCTTGGGGTTTTGTATCTCGGCTGTCTGGACTTTAGTGTTATTTTCAAATTAAATGTTGATTTCAAGTACATTTAAAACGGTCTATATTAACCAGCTCTGTTTAGTGCTATTAGGGATACTTTTTAAGAAAGCTCATGCTTGTTTTTGATACAAATCTGTATCCAGTGTAATAGAAAATCAATTTTATTACAACGCCGTATAAATGGGATCGCGGGAGGCCAGAGTTCAGATTTAACGTTTAAGCAATCAAATTCCTGCAACTCTGCAGAATTCCAGCTGTGCCATAGCCTCTTTCACTTTGATTGTAAATAAAAGGAGGCCCGAAATTATTATTTCGTCGGTTTAATTATCATCGGAAGCGAACAGTGTTTATAAACTCTGCCCTGTGTATATTAAAAGATTGGGTCATGTCATCTGCTTATTCGCACGATTACTGAATTTTCATTTCCGCTTTTGAAAAAGTTCCCAAAACTTCAGTAAAGTGAGCTGGACTTTAACTTTACGTGCTTTTACTAATTAATAGTAGCTGATCATTTTCCGCAAAAACCTTTGCACAAATGAAAAAATGTATTAATATTCCAGTAAGTTAAAGAAAGAGCATAAATATTTCAAAGCTTAAATTTTCAGTCCCAAAACACAAAATAATCATCTCTGTGAATTTGGTAGTGCTTTGGGGCATTTGTTTGTTTTTCAATTTTTTTTTTCTTGTACCCGTTGTTTCCAAATAGCAAAGATCAGAACTTTTATGTACAGGTTTTACGTTGTGTTTGTTGGTCGCAGTCGGAGCAATAATAATGTGAAAACTTAACCGGAGCAACAGGTGGAGTTACAAGTGTAACCGTTTTACAGATCGTTGAGCATGTCAAGCGACGTCTCAAGATGATTTACAAGCCAGACTTTGTTCATGTTTACTAAGCCGTGTAGAGAAATGGCTTCATCATCTACATTATAATGGTATCCTTGATTGATGGCGTCCTGCTCTGCGCGTGCCGGCAGTACGCCAAATCAAAGTGCAACAATAGGAATTGTGTAATGAGCGAACTTGAATGGCCCCAAGGGAACTTTTAGATCACATTTACGCTCGATAGGACTTTGTATTTGCAATTGTTTTGGTAATCGAAGAATCTTGGCCAAGCCTGGTGTGTAAACTTTGTATTCTTGTGATCAGCATTCCGATTTCCAATAAAACAAAAGCACGATAACTTCAGATGACCTTTGCAACTTTGCTGCAAAATTTGTTTATTGTGCAAATGAGCCAAGCTAAGGCAGAACTTAATGCGATGATCTTTAGAGCTTTGAATGCAAACTACTAATCCTACGGAACTGGAACGGAAAAAGCTCAAACTATCGCTAGTGCTTTGATTTCAAACTTACACTCAGTTTGTATCACCCGGAATGCTATATGTTTAACAAGGGATATTGGATATTAAGCCAATAAAAAACTGCACGTGCCATCACATCTTAGCCCACTAATTCCTTGATCATTAAGTAAGTAATTACCAAGGCACGCGTCGGGCTGTCATTGCCACACGAACGGCCACTTAAGTCCATGATATTGAGCATAAGACATACTACTAGCTACTACTAGCTATCTATCAAAATATTAACCGCTGTGGAATGTGTCTGATGTCTATCACTCCAACCAGAAAAAAGCAGCTCTTAAAATGTAACAAACATGAGACCAGACCAGTGTTCATACAGTATCGGCATCCACAACTCAACACTGAAGATAGAAAATAAATGGTAAACGAAAACAGAAAACATCTTAGAGTTGCATGGTACATATGATTACAGAGCAAGAAATTTACTCGGTTTAAAACGATTTGGTTTCCATAATGCATTTTCGTGCCTAAATTCCTAAAACTAAAAGCTTTTAGTGTTCTAGTCCGAAATGGGTGTGTCCGGCTGTGTATATTTTTGGAAGCAAATTGTTTCCCATCTGACCCGTGTTAATCCTATTCATATGCAAGCAATAAAGAGATTGTATGTTAAAGTTACCCAACTCATTACTCGCTCTATCTCACGTTCACTTTAGCTTGTCACATACCGGCGTTCTGCGGTGCTTACGCAAAGGAGCTATCAAGCAAGAACATTCATTGACTTCCAATTTATTTGATCATATACCAAGGTTTTGCTTTAAAATGCTAGCAACAACTCCAATGTAAGTATTGTTCTTAATTATTCCTTATTTTGAGATTTAATAGTGAAGTTTATGAATGAGCTGGTCATTTGATGGGCAGGGCGCAAAACGTTTTCATACTTAATTTTTTTCAAGCAATTTCAAGGTTGAAACCGCATCAAACCTTGATTCCAATGTCACTTTGAGAGTTTAGCATCAGCATTGGTTTCGTAGTTAGGAAGCTATGTTATCGCTTTACACTGATATCCCACCATAATTGACCGCGCGTTGTTGCTTGGCTACCACAAGTTCAGTAATGACTATTAGTTGTCTTTCAAGTCGAAGCTATTCTCTTAAACAAACCATGATCATAGAAACACAAAATAAATCGATTAACAGCTGTTTGCAAGAGATGTAAAAACCCGTTCTTGTCTGTGTTCTCTGAAAGAACACAGGTGACAAATGGTTTTAAAAATTCCTTCACATTTTGAACACAACTCAGTGGTTCGAATGAAAATCATTCGAATCCCAGCACTGACAGTTACCATCACATTCCAGTACAAAATAACGATAAAGGAAAATTAAGTGCAAATCGACTTAAACAAACTTCTGAACGCTGTTTCTTAGGGTCCTCTTAGTAGTTTGCTTTACAAAGCGTCACAATAGAAAAGCAGGTATCGCGCTTTTAAACTGGTCTTTTGCGTTTTTGAATTATGAATATTCAAGTGCTTTGAGTCAGCTGAAGTTTCGCTCAAGCAACCGTGACAATACAAAACAGTAGAAGACAGGCCGTGTTTGGACTGGATTCACTGTAGTGTACTAAACTAACACCAAACATTTATCAGTGAGTTAAAGTTAATTTACTACGAAAATTCAGTCGCGGAATCACGACCGCTCAATTGTCACGCGCAAGCCTATTATTAGCTAAGGATATGCAAATTACGGTCTTTGTGTTCAACCGAGCCATTCATTCACTAGCTCATTCATTCATTCACTGAGCGTTTCGAGTACAGTGACACAAATCCCGCTTACGGAGAGAAACGTTTACGGTGATTACACATACACACAACTCTGCCGGGAAGAGCCTGCTTAGAGGCAATTGGTAAGGCCGAGTTGAACAATTCACTCAACCACACAGGCAAAGCATTGCAATCTTTAGTACACTTCAGCAATCTTAAGATTTGATTTCAGCTGCATATACCTGCCAAGTGAAGTTGTACTAAGCTGAAGTTTGTTCTTGTTTGGCAGATCTTGCTATAAGATGTTTTGTGACGAAGGGATACGAGAAGCAGCTCATATGGAGGTGAGACACTCTGAGATGATTATGGAAAGTTTGAGCGAGGCCATTTACAACCCTGAAGTTCATAATGATGAGATTTGGAAGAAGATTACATTCCTTCCGACACCACCATACTCTCCGGAGAGTTACTTTGGGGCAGTTAGCTGCAAACGGAGTTTGATGCACGCTGTCATTCCTCCGCGCTCCAACAGCCTCCAGGTCGTTCCGGATGATCCACCGGAGGATTTATTCAGTTCCGATATTCAACCCCTTGTGCTGTCCGATGAGGAGATGGTGAGACTGACTGCTTCTAGTTCCACGCTTATAAATGACTGCATGTGGACGGGAGACGACTTTGATCACCACGAAAGTCAGAGGCTACAGACTACCGACCTTGCTAGCGCCATGGCCAACTGCCTCCCAGAACGAAAACCAGAAGTAACGTTACCGCCTATGATGGTAGAGGGGAATATGAGAGATTTATCGCATTATGTTGGGCCCATCGCAAGTCCTGATGCCCAAATCTGCCAAAGACCACAGCCGCAACAGCCACAGCAACACTCGGCGCATCACGATCAACGCTGGTTGGCGGCATTTCCAGGTAAGACGGCACCTTTCACTTAACTTTGCTACACGCTCATGCGCCACAGATTTAACACAGACAAGTTGTAATCTAGAGTCGACTTTCTGATTTTAAAAGGGATGAATGTAACTCAAGTTGCATGGATTCACAACGATGACAGACCAGTGTGAATATATGTCAACATGGGTTCTATACAACCGCGAGGTGAAAAAGTATCGATTTGATTTAGCAGCGCGGACACATTTTTCTACTCAAAACCGAAACTATCTGGCCAAGCTACGCTGAGGCGGCACTGTCGAAATGTGACTGTCTAACACCCGAAGGGGAATAAAGGCAGTTTTCATTGGACATATTTGTAGTTGGTTTTTGACAAATAGTAAAGGAAGTTTGACTTCTTCGTTCACTTGCTTCATTAAGCACTGTTTAGCAAATAAGCTTGCGGAAGAGAATCAAAGCGTTTCAGACATTGTTTATTACTATTAGATAGAAGCATGACCGCAGAATCTTTCTAAATCAAATAAACATACAGTATTAATATAACCAACGAATCTGGTAATATTTTTCTTATTAGGTCAACTGCGTAAAACATTTATTGTGTTGTGGTGCTATGTTAGTGCTTTCCGACAAGGAGTGATTGAATGACGCACCAACAATTTTGAGGGTAATGGTAAAATCCCTATTGATTTCAGTTTTGATCCCGCTTGGCTTCATAATATCTTAAAAAGTACATTTTAGAATTTCGTCACCGATCCTTTAACTTCATTTTGTGTAGTTATAAATGCTATAAAAGCACAACAAAACAAAGTTTTCATCAAATCAAAAAAATTGTGACACCCAACTACTTGAGCTGTTGATACTACGTAAGCGACACACGCATTAATCTAAAAACTCTCTATCTCTTAGTAGATCGATGTACACAACTTGTTAACCACAAGCCTGCGCAAGATGAATTCTCACAGCACAGAACTGATAATTCGAAAAGACCAAGAAAGGCAAGGAGACCGAGCAGAGCGTCACCACAGAGACTGGAGCCACCAGAAAACGAGGATTCGGAAGATTCCGAGATGAGCCGCGCTACTCATAACGTCCTCGAGCGTCAGAGGCGGGAAGATCTAAAATGTCGCTTTCAACTCCTCCGGGATAGCATTCCCGAGCTAGAAGATAACGAAAGGGCTCCTAAAGTGTTAATTTTGAAAAAAGCTAGCGACTACGTCCATCAGTTAACTCTTGAAGAGCAGAGACTTCTTGCGGATAAGGAACTTGAAAGGCAAAGGAGAATTATCCTGCTCGAGAGACTACACATGCTAAGACAGGGCTACCCCTTAATGTGACATTCCCGCTGAGTTGAAGAAGAGAAGCTAATCTAATTCTACTGTAGTTCCTTCGTCAATTAATCAAGATTATCAAATTTTGATAGTTTGTCTGTTTCTCCTAGAGAAATGGCACATAAGTGTTTATTGACTTTAAAGCAAATTTATTTTACAAAAGTTATATGAACTCTTTGGACTTCAACGAAAAATATCACATCAATCGAAGTCTAAGAGATTCAAAATTTAGCAAACAAAGCTTAGTTTTCTAGCATTAAAGAAGATATGCATGAACAAATGCTTCAAACTTTAGGTTTGAAACCTGGATACTCATAAAATAATTTTATCAAGATTTAAACCAACTGTAAATCTACGCATACTTTTGAGTGTTATCGAATCACAGGTCTTTCCGACTAGCTCGCCTATCTGTTCGTTTATTCCGTTTACAAAATCACTTTTCAGGTATTGAATTAATTATGGCGAGTGAAGTCTGACCACAATCGTATAACTGAATAATGACCTTTTATTTTGAAGTTATCAAAGCAACAAAGTTTATTTTATATTTTTGTGACTTTTGGTTGCTAGGCGAACTAATGTTTTCAAAACCACAAAAACTTTTAATAAAAGTATTGCGTTTCGCAAGCGCGAATCCCAACAATACGTGCTCCCGCCTCTTTATCGACAAAAATCTATAGAGTCGGGAGCGTTTTTTATTCTCAAAGTATTCTTAGATAAAAGAAACATTTTATTATCTCAAGCAAATCCTTTCCGTGAAGGGATTACGAGCTGCCCTCGAAGGGCTAGCCAAGAAATGAACAAACAGGCCAACACCAAGATGTGATGAAACATTAACAATTTCTTTCTTCAACTTGAAGCCGCTTTTCTTTACAAGTTTCCCAAGCCTAACATTTAGAATTTAAAGTCGTTAAACTTTAGTTAGATGATTTTTATTCTGTATAAGATAAATTCATTTTCAATTATTCTATTCCTATGATAAACTACTAATAGAAGTAAGTCTTAATGTATCTTGGTCGCGCCTTTTTTACAATAACTTTAAGTCAAATTGTTCAAGAATCGTTCATGTACAAAGTTTGCTTATTGACCTAGCCTCCACACATGTACATACTATTGTAAATTCGATGTGAATGTGAAAATAGTCAATTTTGTATCAAAGTCCGAAGTTCGGAATAAAACTAATGAATGAACATATAACTTGTAGAAATGTCTTTTATATTGTTAGTTGGGAATGCTACACAAAATAACAGGGACATTTTTCGGGTGTGGTAATCAATGTTATCAAACTATTTTCTTTGCTTAGAAACGTTGGAGTATCTAAAACAAACCGCGGCTAAAATAACACTAAGCTTTCCAAATTACACAAGAAATCAAAATTCTTTTTCATCAAGGAATCAAACAGACTTTATTGAAATTGCGCAAAAATGCGTTTCACTATAAGATTATGCACAACTACAATGAAAATTTCTCGAGCAAAGTTTCTCAAAAAGGGAAAAGTAGAGTTCATCTAGTATCACTGCTTGTTCATGAAATTGAAGCGATCTCAATACGAATCTTCATAACTAAAAGCAATAATTTAGCGTTTTATCCACCTGTCATCCCATTGTCCGCGTTTCACATGTTGAATTATCAAAGCTATAACAATTTGTTACTTACATTGATTTCGGAAACAGGGTTGATATTTGATTTACACTAATAATCCGACACTTTTGTATTTTCAAAGATTTACAAAGAGGTCGGCTCATAACGTTCAGTTTATTGTGTTATAACTTCATTATCGCTTCATTCAGTCATATAAACTGAAACACGTTGTATAACCTAAAACCTACAAAACCGGACTTCACCATAAAACAAATTAAATAATTAAAGCATGTTGCTATTTTTTAAACTCATTTAATTTTTAAGATTGCATGAGTGGGCGCCTTTAGTAACAACATTCAGGATGAAGCAAAAGGAAAGAATCTAAATCCGGTTAGCAAGAGTTCTATTGTGTAACTGAATCGAACAATTTCTTTCACTGCTGAAATACAAGTCTGTTTCGTTCTCAGACAAGTTTGTGGAACATATAATACATAAAATGTAATATATCTCTAACTTATACTGGTACATATGCTGAGATTTTCGTATTAATGAAAACCGGAGAGAACCACTTGATACTAGTATGATGTAAAACAAAACAAAATCTTGAATGAAACGCGTTATTATTCTGTCACGCCCAATCACAGAACAAGTAAATCTCTTCATTAAGTTATCAGCCGTCTCAAAGTGAAATTGTGACACTTAAATTGGCATATACAGACTACAAAAAGTATTGTAAAATCTCGCCTAAAATATTGCAAAGTTTGCTTGCAAGTTTTCCTTCAAAACGGAAGTTTTAATGGTTCGTATCTACTTTTGAACACTCTCAAGCTAATGCAGAACAGGCCCAGGCAGATTCTTGTTAACAATCTGATGTTTTAGCATTTAATGCATGTTAATGACCAGTGTCAGCACAGGTGTGCCGGTTTGTTTGGGTCAAGATTTGACGGCTAAAATTGTACTCAACTGTTGAGAGAAGGCGGGGCTTCTAGTAAATTTGAAAGTCAATGGTTTAGTGGGTGAGGCTTTAGATCTTAATTTGTCGCTTTATGCCGACAAAAAGATAAAGATAAGTGTTTGTATAAAGTGAATTGTGAATACCCTATTCTGAAGCTGCCTGGGATGCGACATAACTGATATGAATTCGTGTCAAAAAAAATGTCAATAGTCAAAAGTGTACTCGCGGCGAAACATCTGCATTAAAATTAGCGTCTACTGGCGAAATCCTGAAACAATGGAAACGAAAACAATATTAATAGGCTATTGCTGACGTAAATGTAGTCAAAGTTCTGGAGATGAAAGTGACGTTAAAAGCAGTACTTAATGGAAAAAAATCTCAAATTGAAAATTACCGTCTAACTGAAATATATTTTTAGCCAATGGGTGACACTTGAACATTTTGTTTGCGCGTCACTTTCTATGATTTTTATACACAAGAAGTCGCACAACACAAGGTTTTCTTGAATGAGGCCAATATATAGATGAACGCCTGCTGTCCATTTGAAAATAAATTCTTAATGTATCGAAAGAACGCTGTAAGATCATTTGATTTATAATGGAATAAAACGGTGCACCAATATAGTACAGGCTTCATAAAAAGTGTCTTATAACTTTCATTTATAAATGAAATGAAATCAGTCTCACTATGCGGTTGTAAATGTAAATGATTTATTCTATTTAATACGTGCCACGTTCTTTTGTTTGAGATAAACCATCTTCATATTTTTCCTTCTTGTTGCAGTGAAATGAGAAATAAGTGTTTCTATAGCCTGTTTGTATCGAAATCGCTCGGTATTTACTGGTATTAATTCCATGGTCAATTTTTCATTGCTAATGGTTTCAATACCATCACAATTAGTAGCTACAATGTATGGCACTGAACGTTCAATTGAACTGTCCATTATAAACTAATGCCACCATGCATTAGAATGCACTCAGCAAGAGCGTTCATCTGAATGGTAACACTTCTGGTTCAGAATTACAAACTAATACAATGTACCATTAGAATGTAGTCATCATTTGACATGGTTATACTTTGGGGATGCATCCACTGGTTCAGAATCATTAAAACTAATACTGCCATTAGAATGGCACTTATCTAGGAACTTTCATTTGAACGGACACACTTTGGGTTTTCGTTCACCGGTTCAGAGTAATTACAAACTAATATCACCATTGAAATGCATGCACTCATTTTATACCTATACAACTTTTATTTGTATTTTTTATCTAAAAAACTCACCAGGAGTTTTCATGCAAATAACAATAGTAGTAGTCGGTAATAGTAGTAATAGTTGCAATTGTAGTAGTGAGTAGTACTGATTAGCAGTAGTAGCTGTACTTAGTAGTAGCTATAGTGGTAGTCGTAGTAGTAGAAGTTGTAGTAGTAGCAGCAGCAGCAGCAGCAGTACTTAGTAGTAGCTGTACTTAGTAGTAGTAGTAGTAGTAGTAGTAGTAGTACTGAGTAGTAGTAGTAGTAGCAG
>JAOBYG010578829.1:0-14864 GCA_025403545.1 Epizoanthus stellaris | reverse complement strand
GTCAGCGAAAGCCGGATGGGCCATGAAAGCCTCGAATTCGCGGCGGCAATAGGAGTCCACACCGCGGTCGTGGCCGAAGCCGGAGCGTCCCTCGGCCAGATGCGCCAGCGTCGCGCGCAGCTTGCCGCTGGCGCGCATCGTCACATAATGCTCGATATTCTGCTCATTCGGCTCCGGCTCGCCGGTCTCGGGTGACGGCCTGAAAAAATCGACCACTGAGAAAATCGTGCCGTCAAGGCCGAGCTCGCTGGCATTGGCAGTGTCGCGGCAAAGCAGCAGACCACCGAAGGAGCTTGAAGCGCGCTCCGGATCCGTCGACTCTTGAAGCACCGTCGTGCCACCAGCGATCGCCTGCAGCTCGGCAAAAACAGCCAGCGTCTTTCGACTCTGCTGGTTCTCCCAGACATCGAATTTCTTGGCAACATCCTGCACTTCGCGTCTATAGCCGTCATCAGAGCGCCAGGCGAATTGATGATCGAAAGGCGCATGGGCAGAGCTCCAGAGCGGCAATAGATTGTATGCAGAGTGGGTATGGAGATCGAGCAGGCCCGGGAAGATCCATTCCTCGCTATCCGTATCCAGCACCAGCACATGCTCGGTGAGCGGCGGGCGCTGCCGGCTCACGGCTTCGATACGGCCTTCGCGCAGAAAGAGCCAACGGTCGCGAGCCGTGCCATCGGGCTGCACGACCTTGCCACGGACGAGTAGGGGAAGAGGAGCGGAGGCCAGCATAGAAACTCCCTGATGATCAATGGGCTAGCTTGAAACCAGCCCGGAAGCCCACAGCCCTCTGCAGCGACGCGGGTTTCGAGCCACATCTACCGCTTCAGAGGTTGAATTCGTTCCGCATCAGAATACCAGGCCAGTGCAGCTCATCTGATGGCGAGCAGAATAAAGGCGGCGAGTTGAGGCCGAGAATCAGTCGGCAGGAGGCTCCGGATTCCACACGGAGACCTCTGCGAGCGATTTGCGACCTAGATCCGGAACCTGACAATCCGCGGCTGGGAAGCCGACAGGAAAGAGGATAAAGGGCTTCTCATTCTTCGGGCGACCGAGCACTTTGCTCAAAAATCTCATCGGACTCGGAGTATGCGTCAGCGTCGCCAAACCCATCGTATGCAGCGAAGCGATGAAGAGACCGCAAGCCAGGCCGACAGATTGCGGGACGTAATAATTCTTCGATTTCGTGCCGTCAGGGGCGAGGTCATAGAGCTTCTCGAAAACCACCACGATCCACGGCACCGTCTCGAGAAAAGGCTTCTCCCAGGTTGTGCCGATCGGCAACAAGGCCTCTCGCCACTCCTCGGACATACGATTCTCATAGGTATTCTTCTCTTCTTCTTCGGCCGCGATGCGAATCCGACGTTTGATCGCTGGCTCGGAGATGGCGACGAAAGTCCAGGGCTGCTTATGGGCCCCCGAGGGTGCCGTCGAGGCCGTCCTGATCGCCTTCTCGATCAGCTCTCGCGGTACCGGATCGGCCGTGAAGTCACGCACGCTACGTCTGGCTTCCATCAAATCGAAGAAGCCCCCGGCACGACGCGTCATCTCTTCCGGCTCGACGCGCGGTCGACGATAAGGGATAAAGGGGTAGCGCTTGGCACTCATGCTCTCAAGCTCCTCCTGCTGAGGCTGGCAGGTCGTGGCGAAAATGCTCCGCACCACTTCGCTTGAAGCAGCAGATTGCGTGGTCACGGGCGTGGCTGAATTTTGTGGCTGAAAAGGACGAGCCATCAGACGGCGGGCTTGCCATAGACCGAAACCGCCGCGGCTTGCCGCAGCTGCTCGACGAAAGCCTCGAGGCGAAGCTCACGGCGAAGCTCGTCGATGGCCTCTTGTGAGCTCGGCCCGGGAAGCGATTCGCCAAGATGGGCTTCAGCTTGCCCGACTTTAGCTTGCACGGCTTCTAGTTGCGCCTCGATTTGCGCGGCCTCGACGAGATCGAGCTTGGCTTCGACCTCGATCTCAAGAAGCTCTTCCGGGGTCATGCCGCGGGAGAAGGCTTCAGAGTCGATCAACTGCTCCGCGATGCGCGATTCCAGGGCTTCTTGAAGCAGCGCGCGGCGCGCCTCCTCAAGCTCGGCCAACTCCGAAGCGACATCGATGAGGACATCTTCTTCGGTGATCGCAACGCCATCGACATGAGCGATCACCTCGGAGGGCGGCGTCATGGCGGCGTGGGCGGCGGGAAGGAGCTTCTCTTCGGCGACGAGGCCGTCGGAATCACCGAGAAGGAACCAGATGACGGTGCCGATCGTGAGGCTGGCACTCAGGAGCAGGAGGCGGCGAAGAAGGACCCGACCAATCTGCGCGGGTCCGTGCGACGAAGAGACATTCATATAGGGACTCTCGAGAAATCAACGACAACCCAGCTTGCGGATCGAACCACTTGCGGGGCGGCACTAAAAAGCTTGGCGACATCCTGGCGGATCTTGAAGCGAGCGCAGGGCGGCTGACCGGGGCCGAGTAGGAAAAATGTCGCGCTCTGAGCGCCGCTGATTGTAGCTGGTCGGGCCCGCCGAGTCACCCGCGTCGGCGATTCGTTCTCATTGTCGACGCTCTCCATGCTATCAAAACATGATTCTTACCCGCGACCTATGGGCAGGTGGCGAAAGCGGATGTATCCCGAATGGCTTCAAAGCCCTGTCCTAGACTCGTGCCATAGGTCTTCACCTGGCCGCTTGAAGTATCGACGACCTCGATTTGCGTGGCGACATCGGTCAGGCCGGCGATGAAGACCCAATAATGGTTGAAAGGATCGGCGCAAGCATTCAGCACTTTGACGAAAATCTCCGGATTATCCTCGCTGAAGAACCAGTAGTAGCCCGAGTCCGGAGTCAGCGGAATGGCGCGCCCAGAGCCAGAACTATCCGCCGTCTGCCAGTCGATGCGCACTCTGAATCGGCCGTCATTCAAGCAGAGCTCGGTCGTGCTCGGCACACAGACATTGTCATCGTCGAGGATCACGCCCGTGAGCCGCGCGCGGGAGCCGATTCTGGCCCCGCCGGTTGGATTCTCGAGCACGATCTCGAATTCCTCGGCTGCTTCGAGTGTCGCATCATCGACCAGAGCGACCACCACCTCTCGGCGATCCACCACGCCGTCTGGCCACATCAGCACGCCGTTGGTCGGGGCAAAATCACTGGCGCCCGCGCTGCCGGCCACGGTCCGATATTCGATGCTCACCGCACCGACGCCGTCACCCACTCGGCGCACCTCAGCTTGGATCGCGCCGCCGCCTTCGGCGGCCTCGACCCGCGAAAGCGCGAATTCCACGGCGCCGGCCTCACTCACCGCCGGATCGATGAGTCGAAAGAGCGTATCGCCGCCGATCACGTAGAGCTCGCCCTCTGCATCTTCGCCGAAGCTGGCCAGGAAAGAAACGTTCGCAGGCAGCACCGCCGAGGCGGCAAATGACGGTGCCTCGGCATCCACATGCCAGAGCTCGCCGCTGCAGAAATCACCATAGACATAACGACCAAAAAGCTCTGGCACCAAGCTGCCGCGGTAGACGTAGCCGCCGATGACCGAGCAGCGACCTTGAGCGTGTCCATAATCGATCGCCGGCCGCGTCAAAGAAGGCGAGTTACAGGGCGGAGCCAGCCCACAGCCGCTGAGATTGGAGAAGCAGTCGACACCTTCCATGATCTTCCAGCCGTAATTCTCGCCGCCAGGGCTCGAGAAGGCCTGACGGTTGATCTCCTCCCGGCGGTTCTCACCGACGTCTGAAATCCACAAATCCCCCGATTCGCGATCAAAGGAAAAACGCCAGGGGTTGCGCAGCCCATACGCCCAGATGCTCTCTCCGGCAATACCGGGAAAGGGGTTATCCGGCGGGATCGCGAAGCCACCCGCGGCATTGACGTCGATGCGCAGAATCTTGCCCTCGAGGCTATCGAGCTTCTGCGACAGGCAGAGCGGATCCGGACCGACCGTGCCATCCGTACCATCGCCGGTTGAGATATAGAGGTAGCCATCAGGCCCAAAGGCCAGCTGCCCACCGTAGTGCAGCTGCACCGCCTTTGGTATGCGCAATAAGACGAGCTCGCTGCCAGCGAGGGCGCGGTTGGGATTCTCTGATGAAAGCTCGAAGCGGGAGATGATCGAGGCTTGCGTATCCCGCTCGACAAAATGGGCAAAAACATAAGGCGCCGCAGGGAAATCGGGATGAAAAGCGACGCTCCACAGCCCGAGCCCGCCCGCGCCGCTCACCCGTGCCGCGATATCGAGGAATGGCTCAGGGAGCAGCCCGCCGTCGACGACAATATCTACCACGCCGCCGATTTGGCTGATGAAGAGCCGATCATCGCCGGCATGAGTCACCGCCACCGGCGCGCCGAGACCCGAGACGACCGTTTCAAGCTCGACGGCAGCGTCGGCGTGGGGAATCAGCAGGCAAAGGGCCGCGGCGACTATCAACATGCGCATGGGCAACATCTCCGTTGAGGTTGATGGGGCGCGGATGCTACCGGAACTTCGGCTTCGGCTCCTATCCATCGTGCTCGAGAGGCCCGGATCCATGCCATTCTGGCCGACTCAGAGTGTCAACATTGCCGGGCTGGCTGGCCCAAGAAGCTTCGCTTCAGACCGGAGAGGCAGGGATGCTTAGGTGGCTCCACGTGAGCAACATTGCGGCTTTCCGAATGTACACTAGATCCGGCTACTGCTGGATGGGCGGGCATTCTTCTTGCTTCCGAAGAATGGATTCACCCACGTCCACTCGCTGGACACCCGCTCTTTAGAAATTAGAGCCAGCATTCAACCTGAGGAGCTGATCGCATGATCGAAGCACGGGGACTCACCCGGCGCTATGGTGAGCTTACCGCCGTCCACGACGTGTCATTTTCCGTCGCCGACGGCGAAATCTTGGGCATTTTGGGGCCAAATGGCGCCGGCAAGACGACGACACTACGGATGATTACGGGCTTTTTGCCGCCGACTGAAGGTCAGGTCACGCTCGACGGCGAAGATCTTCAGGCAGATCCGATCGCGGCCCGTCGCAAGCTCGGTTACCTGCCGGAGAATGTCGCGCTTTATACCGAGATGCGGGTCGACGAATATTTGACTTATCGCGCCAAGCTCGCCGGTTTGGGACGCTCTCAAGTACGCAATGCGCTCGACGAATCGATCGCCGCCTGCCTACTTGACGGCGTGCGCTATCAAATCATCGGCACGCTCTCGAAGGGCTATCGCCAGCGCGTCGGTCTGGCTGCCGCGATCCTGCACGGTCCGCGCGTCCTGGTGCTCGACGAGCCCACCGTCGGCCTCGACCCGAAGCAGATCATCGCCATCCGCGAGCTCATCCGCGAGCTTGGACTCGAACGCACCTTGTTGCTCTCGACCCATATCCTGTCTGAGGTCGAGCAACTCTGCGATCGCGTGGTGATCATCGACCGCGGGCGTCTGGTCGCGGAAGGCACGCCGGCAGAGCTCGAAAACCAGACCCGCGAGCATCGACTGGTGTGGGTGACGGTCAAAAATCCCGATGACAAGACATCCGAAGTCTTCGCCGCGCTACCCGGAGTGACCCACGTCAAACCCGATGCGGAAGTGCCCGGACGATTTCAGCTGCGCTCGACCGGCGGCGAGCTCGAAGATCCGCGCGAGCATGTCTTCCGCGCCGCGGTCGACGCCGGCATGGTGCTGCTCGAGCTCGGTGAGCAACGCGTCTCGCTCGAAGATGTCTTCGTGCGTCTGACCACCGGTCAAGGACCACCCGAAATGCCGGCGACCGAGCCAGCGCTCGCTGAGGAGGCTGATCCGGCCGCATCTTCTACCTCGACGGAGGACGCCTGATGCGAAGCTTCCTGGCCGTCTTCAGCCGCGAGCTGCGGGCCTATTTCGTATCGCCGCTGGCGTGGGTGATCCTCACCTTCTTCCTGCTCGTTCAGGGCTATATCTTCGCGATCATCGTGGGCTTCTTATCCGACCCGCAGTCGGTCGCTGGCGCCACGCCCTTCGATTATTTCTTCGGCAGCTTCTTCTTCTGGTTCACCCTACTCTTCATCACGCCGGTAATCACCATGCGCCTGCTGGCCGAAGAAAGGCGCAGCGGCACGATCGAATCGCTGATGACCGCACCGATCACCGAGAACCAGGTCGTGCTGGCGAAATTCTTCGCGGCCTTCTGCTTCTACGCCTTTCTCTGGCTGCCCACCCTGCTCTACCCGGTGCTGGTCGGCCGTCATACCGAGATCGATTGGGGGCCGATCGCTTCCGGCTACCTCGGTACGATGTTGATCGGCGCGCTGGCGCTTTCCGTCGGGCTTTTTGGCTCGAGCTTCACGAAGAATCAAATCGTTGCGGCGGTGACCAGCTTCGGCCTCCTAATGGCCTTCTTCGCCTTGCCGTGGGCGGCGGATCTGATCCGCGACGAGACCCTCACCGATGTCTTTGGCTACATGAACCTGCTCGACCATATCGAGGAGCTCAGCCGCGGCATCATCGACTCGCGCCGCTTGGTCTACTACCTCTCGACCACAGCACTCTTTCTCTTCCTCACCACCCGCGCGCTGGCGGCTAGGAAGTGGAGATGATGAGATGAGCGATCACAAACAAAATAAACCCTGGCTCGAAACCACGACACTCTCAGCCGGCGTCTTGATCGTCCTGGCGCTTTTCGTCATGGCGAATCATCTTTCGATGCGCCATTACAAACGCTTCGACGCCACCGGCTCCAAGCTCTATACCCTATCTGAGAAATCCGAGAACGTGCTGCGCGGCCTCGACCGCGACGTCGATCTCGTCGTCTTGTTGGACCCGGCATCCGCGCTCTATACCGCGGTCGACGAGTTGCTCGACCGTTATGTCGCGGTCAACCCCAGCCGGCTCGAGCGACGCGACCTGGACGCGGCCCGCGATCTACTCGAATTGCAACAGCTGATCGATCGCTATGGCATCGAGCGCGACAACGTGATCATCGTCGCCACCGAAGACGATAAACGCGTCATCGGCGAGTTCGAGCTCGCGACCTACGACTATTCGGGCAGCCAATACGGCCAGCCGCCGGCGATCGATGAGTTCAAGGGCGAGCAACAGCTGACCAGCGCGATCCTCTCCCTGGTCGAGGCCGAGAAGCCCAAGCTGGTCTTCACCACCGGCCATGGCGAAGCGCGCCTCGAGCCGGGCGACGCCCGCTCGCTATCGCAAGCCAAGGAGCTGCTCGGCAAGGATAATTTCGAAATCGAAAAGTGGAGCTCACTCGGTGCCGAGGCGATCCCTGCCGACACCGATCTTCTGGTGATCGCCGGGCCGACGACGAATTTCCTCGAGCCGGAGCTGCAGCTCTTCTCCGACTATCTCGATGCCGGCGGCCGCATGCTGCTCTTCTTCGATCCGGTCCTGAGCGCTGATGGCACCGCTTTCGTCAATCTCGGAATCGACGACTGGCTAAGCCGCTACGGCGTCGAGACGCGCCCAGATCTGGTCATCGACCCGAGCTCGGACCTGCCTTATTTCGGCGCCGAGACGCTCTTTACCGATCAATACGGCGCGCATCCGATCGTCGAGAGCCTGAGTCAAACCGGCACCCGCGTGCTCTTGCCGCTGGTGCGTTCGGTCGCGGCGTCGGACACACCGCCTGAGCGCACTCAGGTGACGGAGCTGGTCCTGACCTCGGAGGCTGGCTGGGCGGAGACCGACCTGGTCAATCTCGATGCCGTGGCGCCAGATGCCGGCGTCGACCTGCTCGGCCCCGTGCCGATCGCGGTCGCCGCCACCATCGATGCGCTCGCCGCCCCGGACGCTGGCAATAGTGAAAGCATCGACGAGGCAGCAGATGTGGAATCCGAAGGGGAGGCCGAGCCACTCCTTGCCGACGCCTCCGTTTCGGCCGATGCCGGCCGCCTGGTGGTTTTCGGCGATCTCGATTTCGCCAGCGACGCACAGCTCGCCAATGGCGCCAACAGCGTCCTGCTCTTGAATGCCTTCAACTGGCTGGTCGAGCGTGAGCAGTTGATCGAGATCGAAGCGCGCAAGCCCGAGAAAACACGTCTGACGATGGCCGGTGGCGAGCTCACGTCGCTCTATTTGATCGTCCTGCTGCTGATGCCTGGAGCCGCGGTGGTCACCGGCATCTGGGTCGCCATGCAACGCCGGAGATGAAGCGATGAAACCACGGACGCTTTTGATTTTGACCCTGCTGACGCTCGGCATGGCAACCTTCATCTTCTTCCTGGAACGCGATTTGCCGTCCACTGACGAGCAGCGCGAGCTGGAGAAGAAGGTCGTGCCGCTCGAGGCCGATGAGGTCATAGAGCTGACCCTGCGCTGGGGCGAGAATGAGCTGCGTTTCGAAAAAGAAGCGCCAGCTGAGCAAGCCGAAGACGCCCTATTGGCCAATAGGGCGGCATCATCTGCCGGCTGGCGACTCGCAGCCCCGATCGCGGCCCGTGCCGACTCAGCCGCTGTATTGGGCCTGATCAGCCAGCTCGTCGGCCTTGAGAAAGGACGCACGATCGAGCATTTCGATGCCGAGCAACTCGGCCTTCTCGAGCCGCGAGCAAGCGCCGTGCTCAAAACCAAAAAATCCGAGCGCACGATCAAGATCGGTGCCGAGCTACCGCTTTCCGCAGATCTCATCGCCCAGGGCGATGAGACCGCTCTCGCTTATCAGATCGCCAACGCTGGCACTCTGGTCGAAGATATGACTCGGGCAGTGGCGGATTGGCGCGACAAACGACTGATAGCGGCCGAGCGCGCGGAAATCGAAAGCATCACGCTGATTCGCGGAGCCGAACGTCTGCTGCTGGTCCGCCGTGGCGACGCCGAGAGCTTCTGGCTCGAAGGCGAGCTCAGTGATCGCGCTGATAGTCAAGATATCGGCGGCCTGCTGAGCACTCTGCTCGGGCTGCAGGCGACAACATTCCTCGACATCGCCCCAACCGGCGTCGACCTCGGGCTCGAGCCTGCCGCGCAGGCGATCGAGGTGATGCTCAAGGGCCAGGATAAGCCTTGGCGTCTGGATCTTGGCCACGCCGTCGAAGCGCTCACCATCGACAGCGGCGAGCGCTTCGCCCGGGTGCAGGATCAGCTGATTCAGCTGGCTGCTCAAGGCTTGGAAGAGCCTCTCGCCAAGACTGCCGCTGAGTGGCGCTCGCGGGCCTGGTCTTCGATACAAGTCTTCAAAGTCGACCATGCGAACTTCGATCTCGACGGCCAGAAAGTCGAGATCCGCCGCGATTCCGGCGATTGGTTGCGAGTCAATGAAGGCGCTGATAGCGGCGACCGGGAAGACGTCAAGATCGACTACACCGCGGCTTCCGATGCCCTCTATCCGCTCACCGAAGTGCGCGCTGTCGAGCTTCTCGAGCCGGCGGCCGCCGCAGCCGCCGGCCACGCCCTCACCGACCCGGTGCTCGAGATCATGCTCATCGCCTCAGACGGCGGCGAGGAAACGCTCAGTCTCTTCGCCACACAAGGCCAGACGGCCGCGGCCACCATCGCTGGCCGCGAAGCCGTCCTGCTGCTCAGCGCCGAAGACGCCCAAGGGGTGCTCGAGAAAGTACGCGCCCTGCGAGACGCTGAGCCGCTGGCCGAGGATGACGAGGATGACGAGGAAGCGAGCTAATTCGTCATCCGTCCACTCTCAGGCGGGTTTCCTCTTTGGCCTGAATGGTGACCGAATGGATCTCACGATCGCCAAAGCGGACTTTATATTGCCCTGGCGCCAGCTCGACGCCGTCACCCCCGACGCTGCCCGTGGCGACGACTTCGGAGCCGGCGTAGACCTCGAAGGTACGGGCCAGGGCACCTTTGACGGCGCCTTTTAGCGACTCGCCATCAGCGGCGTCGAAATAACGACCACCGCCGAGCTGGGCCCAGCGCTCGAATGCTTCTTTCACCATCAGCTCGTCGATCGCAAAGCCGACGATATTGACCCGCACGTCAATCCCCGAGGCCTTCAAATCGCGGATCACCTGCGCCGGATCGCCGTCACAAGTCTCTTCGCCGTCAGTGATCAAGATCACCAGCCGCGGCCCGGAGGCCCCGGCGAGATCCTTGCCGACATGACGTAACGAATCGGCGATCGGCGTCTTGGCCAGATTCTTGGCGTTCACGGATTTGACGACCCCAGCAGCGCGGGCGCGGTCTAAAGGCGCCATCGGGATCTCGAGGTCCGTGCGACAAGAATCCGCTTCTTTATGACCGAAAATGCGCAACGCAAAGGGCACACCCGCTGGCAGCACTTCGCTGGTCAAATCGAGCAAGGCCTGGCGCGCCAGCTCGATACGCCGGGTGCCGTCGAGACGTTGCAGCATGCTGCCGGATGCGTCGAGGATCACTTCGACAGCACCGGTAGCCGAGTCGTTCTCAGAGCTCGCATCGCCCAAGAAGACCTTCAGGCTGCCTTTCGCCTGACCTGGAATCACTTCGACCGCTACCGAAGCCAGCGTGCTATTCGACTGGCCGGTGAGGTAACGCACCTCATGAGCTCCCGTCTCCTTGGATGCCTTGACGCGTAGGGGGTTGCCGCGGCGGGTATAGGCATAGGGTCCAAATTTGCCATCAGGCGTGCCGGCCGGCACGATCGTGATGTAGTCCGTATGATTATTCGGCCCCGTCCACTCGACTTCGAAAGGCTCATCGGCAATCACTGGCCCAGAGACCGAGACCGTCGCTGTCACGCCGCCCACTTCTAAGGGGGCCGAGCCGATGACGGGATATTTGCCAGTGCCAAGGTGGTAGCGCACCTCATAGGATCCGGGCTGATCTGGAATCTGAATCTCGACCGGGTTGACCAGGCTCGGCGGATTGCCGCGAGCGGCGTAGGAATATTTGCCGTAGACGCTCTCCGCGGCCCCGGCTTCATCGATGCTGATGAAGTCCTGGGCATTGCCCGGGCCTTGCCAGGTCACCGAGAGCTTGCCGCCAGCGTCTACCTGCGCCGGAAATACCAGCTTGGCGGAGACCGAGCCGACCTCGATCTTGGCGCTACCGATGACCACATAGCCGGAGATGCCGAGGTGATAGCGCACCTCATATTGGCCCGGCTCAGTCGGGGCGACGATCGAGAGTGGGCTGCCCTCCTTGGTATAAGCGTAAGGGCCATATCCCTTGTCCGCAGCGCCCACGGGATCGATGCTGATGAAGTCTCCCTGATGGTCAGGGCCGGTCCAGGTCACTTCGGTCGCCTGACCCATTTCTACCGTCGCCGGGACGCTCAGCTTCGCCGTGGTCGCCACGACTTTCAAGGTGGCGGTCGCCAGCACTGCAAAGCCCGAAGCGCCACTGTGATAGCGCACGGTCCACGTTCCGGGTGTTCCTGGTGCCCGCAAACCGGCCGGGTTGTGCCTCAAGTAGACATAGGACCCGTATTTTCGGTCCGCCGCGCCTGGCGGATCGAGGCTGAGAAAGTCCCCTTTTGCATTGGGGCCGGTCCAGGACACCTGGATTTCCGATCCGATCGTGACCTCGGCCGGAACCTCGACCGTCGCGGATTGAGACCACATAGGAAGAGCGACCAGCGAAAGGCCGCACGTGATGAAAAGGCGAAGAAGAGCTGTCGACGGCATGATTGAGATCTCCAAATGAGCTTTTGAGAACGCACCCAAGAATGAGCCGGCATTATCTCAGCCCGTCACCGATGCCGAAAAAGAAACTCGCCTGGGCGCTGAATCGCAATCGATACCGGCTAAAGCGGACTGACCAGTGAACGCTGCATAACCAGATCCGTTTGGTCGTCAGAGCCGAGCTGAAATGGGTGCGAGCCGACAATTTGGAAATCCCAGCGGCGATAGAAAGCAATCGCCCTTTCGTTGCGTTCCCAGACTCCAAGCCAGAGCGTGCGAAAGCTCTCCGATCTCGCCCAGTCGAGGCAGGCGCGCATGAGAGTGGCGCCCAAACCCGAGCCGATGGCGCTTGAATCGACATAGAGGCGCTCGAGCTCGACCGGGGCCTCGCCTGAAATACTCGGATCTGGCGTCGATCGGCGCAGCTTGGCGTAGCCACTAAGACCGGCCTCGCCGGTCCCGTCTGCTTCACCCAGGCTCAGCAGGAAGGTATTGATGTCATCACCGAGCTCCTCCCGAACTTTCTCGGCTGAGAAAGCAACGCGCACATAGGCTTCCATATCCTGCGGCGTATTTTCAGCCGTGAAGGCATCTCGGAAGGTGCGCTCAGCCAAAAGAGCAAGGGCTGGTGCGTCTTCGAGTCGAGCTTGGCGAATTTTATTTAGCATCTTCCAAGAGGCTAATACATCGGCCCCTGAGCTCTCAAGAGGCGGAGTCCGCAGCCAGGCCCGGAAAGACCTTCGAAACCTTGCTGAGAACATAATCACCGTAAGTGCCTGAGAAACCGTGCAGATTGGCGCCGTCCCAGCGCTGCTCGGCGCCGCGAGTCGCCTGGTTCTCGAGCACCGGACCTGCAACCACGGGCTCGATACGAGCAGTCCAATCCGGGTCGAAGAAGAAGGGGAAAGAGAGCCGGCCGCGGCCGCTGGTATTGCGCACACGATGAGGCGTCGAGCGGTAGAGGCCGCCGGTCATGCGCTCGAGCATGTCGCCGATATTGCAGACGAATGAGTTGGCGATCGGCGGCGCGTCGAGCCACCGCGATCCCGACTTCACCTCCAGACCGCCGACTTCATCCTGCTTCAGAATCGTCAAGACGCCATAATCCGTATGCTCACCAACGCCCCAGGCCGGCTCCGCCAGCGGCGTCTGCGCGGCAACGGGCAGAAGGGGCGGGCCCGGCGGCGGGTAATGAAAGATGCGGAAGAGGATCAGCGGATCCTGCATGAAGCGTCGTTGGAAATGCGAGCGCTCCAGACCCAGGCCAAGAGCCAGGCCCGACATCAAGGTATGACCGAGGCGGGTCATGGCGTCGAGGTACTCGCGCACGGTCGAAGCGAGCTCGGGCATCGACTCGGGAAAGAGGTTGGCGCCGTGCAGCGGCAGACCAGCCATCACCCGCGGATCCTGCGGCGATAGCTCAGCGCCGAAATAAAGCCCCTCTTTGAGATCAGGTCGGCCGGATGTCAACTCCTCACCAAGCGGAAAATAGCCCCGCCAGGCCTTGCCACCCAAAGCCATGCGCAGACGCATTTTCTCTTCAACATCAAGGGCGAAGAAGGCTCGACTCTGATGCTCGAGGCGTCGTTGTAGCTCGACTTCGACGCCATGCCCGACGATGTAGAAGAAGCCGTTCTCGCGACAGACTCGGTCGAGCTGCTCGCCAACCGAGCGCGCTTCGCCAGCGCTCACGACCAGAGGCTGGATATCGATCACCGGCACCGAGCCATTTTTCATCGAGGCATCTCTTGCCATGAGAGCTTCAAGGCCGGGCGGCCAGGCGTCGGATTTCGGCCTCGTCGGCTTCCGGTCCCAGCAGGTGGCGTAGAGCCGCTTCGAGCACCTCGTCGCGACCGTCGCGTATTCCTTCGATACTCGGTGCGACGTAGATATCCGGGACGATACCGACGCGTTGGGTTGGCGTCTTATCCGGATAGAAAACACCGATACCGCTGATCCCGGTGCGCAGACCGCCAGGCAGCGGAATCGGCGACACGTTGCCGTCAGCTCCCGCGGTCGTGCTGCCGATCACGACCGCATTCGGAGCAGAGCGGAAGGCCATGGCGGTATATTCCGAGCTGCTGATGGATGATTCATCGACCAGGATCGCCACTTTGCCCGCATACCTCAGCTCGGCAGGCGGCAGCCACATCGAAATGCCCCAGATGAAGGCTCCCGGATTGTCAGGGTCGGCGACGGTGAAACGAGCGAAGGGTGTGATCTCTTCGGTCAACCGGCCGCCGAGCGCGAAGACCATGAAATCCGAAGGGTAGGTGCGGATATCGATCACCAGACCACGGCTGCCCGTGGCGCCTTCGAGATAGCTCTCCACATCCTGACGCGAGACCCCGGTCAGCTTGAGATATGCCACATCCTCCGAGAGCCGCTGGAAGGTCTCACCCGCTCGATCATGAGCAAGCCGCGTCGGTCCGATATCGGGCAACCGGGTGGCCAGCACTGCTATTTTCTTGCCGCGTCGCTCGAGCCCGACTTTGGCGTCGCCGCAGGTGCCGCGGGGCACATTCCACGACATCGTACGCAATCGATACGGCTGATTCGACGCCGGATAATAGGGCGCCCACTCTTCGATGAGCTCAGCCACGGCGCGGCCATCGATAGTCTGAATCACATCACCGATCACGAATTTCGAAGCTTCGACTTCAACACCCGCGCCGAGCGCGGCTACCGTCGCCTGACCATCGATGAATCGAACCGCCACCGGCCAAAAGCACTCTCCCAGCGGCGGCTGCAGGCCATTGGCCGAATAGAGATTCGCATGACCGTCACCGATCTCGACGATGAATTGCAAGAGCTCGAGCTGATATTCATCGGAGGACGCAGCAGCGATCAAACGCGGAATGAACTCCTCGAGCACCGTCGGCCAATCGTCTTCGATCAAATCGCGATACGGAAACCAATACTCGATGATATTCCACAATCGAAAAAGTGCCAGAAGGCGATATCCGACGTCGATCGAGGTGAGGCTGCCATAGGCCGGCTCGTGATTGAAAGAAGCGTTGTTGACGCTGGGCACGGGAGCAACGAAGAAGCGATCAGCACCTACAAATCGACGTTGGTAGATCATGCGAAGCCGCGCCGATAGCTGCGGCCCGAGGGTATCGATCCAATCGAGGCGAGCGGCGAAGTAGGGCTCTTTCGGCGCCTCCGCGCAGGGCTCGCAGGCCGCTGGGTCGCCTATTTCATCCAACCAGCCGATAAGCGCACGATCGCGTTGCTTGCCATCTCTAGCCGCGAGAATTTTGGGCAAGATGCGAAAGAGCTCGAAATCCCAATGGAGCTCGCCGCTGGCGATGCGAGGGTGGTGATACTTGAGAAAGCCCCAGACTCGAGCCG
>JAOBYG010577718.1:0-14868 GCA_025403545.1 Epizoanthus stellaris | reverse complement strand
GATGTTATTGCCGCCAGAAGCGTCGATCAGCCCGACGCCGGAAAGCTCCCCGGTACGAACCAAGATGCTGCCGCCGGCTCCGCCGCCAGCCACGTCGAGGGTCGAAGGGAGGGATTGGCCGCGAGCCAAGAGCTCACCATCGAGCACCAGCGCACCGGCTTCGATGGACAGCCAGCCACCGCCGTCGCCGCCATCGTCGTTGTTGATCCGGGCGCCACCGCCGCCGGAGAGCCCAGGCTCAAAGACGCTGCCATAGACCTCGCCCGCGGGGCCCCAGCTGCATTCCCAATAGCCATAGATCGAGCCGCGACCGCCGTGGCTGCCGCCGGCACCGCAGACCGAAGCTGCGACCCAGGACGGAGCACCCGCCGGGTCGTAGCGATCGGTGGTGGTGCCTTCATAGCCGCGACCCGAAACGTCGATCGTGGCGCCGGCTTCGACCGTCAGCGTGCCAGCAACATTGAGCTGCAGCAGGCTGCCGGTGAGCGGATAGAGCTTGGTGCCCGCGGCCACGGTCAAGGTCTCAGCCGCCAGCTCGCTGCCGAGGCCAACATCGCCACCGGCGAAAACCACCTCCGGCACTCTGAGCAGGTCTTGGCCCGTGAGGTTGGCGCCATTGCTCAAGTACAAGCGGTCGAATTGATATTCACCACGATAGGACGTAGCGCTGCCGACCATGCTGGCGGCCCCAGCCAATAGCGCACGGCCGTCGGCGTCCAGCTCCAAGACTTCGAACTCGCCGAGATCGACGCCCGCGGCGTCACTGAGCACCACCGGCACGCCCAGCCAGCGCATATGGAAAACCTCGGGACCGCTCAGCCAGGCGTCGGCGCCTTGTGCTTCGAGAGAAGTGATGGTGGCGCCGCCGAGGGACGGTAGCTCGGTGCTGGCACCCTTGCGCGTGGCGCCGCTCGAGGTCGTGCCCGAATCGATCCACAGCTCGCCGTGGGTCGCAGTCGAATCATGAATCAGCACGGTGCCCGGCGCCGAATAGGCTTCGACGTTGCCGGTGCAGCCGTGGGAGCCGCCCCAGGTCTTGGTCTGCGCTGCCGGATCGAATCCGAGCAGACCGTCGACGTCGCTCGAGTAGATCGCGACGCGACCACCGCCGCCTGAGCCGGCTGTTGGCCAACTCCAGAAGAGGTCGCAGCTCTCCTTATCGTAGGAGCCGCCCGAAGCATCGATCAAGCCGTCGCCCGTCAGGCTGCCGGTACGAATCAGCACGGTGCCGCCTGCGCCAGCGCCGGTGGTGAGATCGCCCGGATTCGAGTGCGGCAAAAAGGACTTGCCACGCGCCGTGATCTCGCCGTCGAGCACCAAGTTGCCGACATCGAGGTCGATAAAGGCACCGCCGGCGCCACCATCACCGTGACGGTAGGAGCCGCCGCCGCCAGCCAGACGCGGCTGATAGACGCTGTCGTAGACCTCGCCTGGCGGCCCCTGGCTGCCATTGGAATACCAGGGATTTCGGTAGGTCGTACCGACGCCGCCATGGCTGCCACCGGCCGCATTCAGCGACCCGCTGACCCACGACGGTGCCGTGCCTGGCGTGCTGCTGTGGGTGCCACCCGCATAGCCGGCAGCGGCACCGTCGAGTCGAGCTTCGGCCTCGATTCTCAGAGTGCCGGAAATATCGATATCGAAGACCTTATCGGCGGCGCGCACCACGCCACGGTCGGCGATCAGCAAGTCCGGCGCTATCAAAGTCGCTGTCTCGATCAAGCCCTTACTCGTCACGTCAACGGCCACCGAGGCCATCAAGTCTGAAGTCAAGACCTTGCCTTCCGAGCTCAGATCGGCCGCGGCAACGCTCGGCGTCACCAGAGTTGCGCCTTCTTTAGCAAAGACCGTCGGCGCGACTACCGAATCCGCCTCGATGCGCGACTGGCATTGCAGAGTCAACGACTCGTCAACCTGGAGATCGAGCACACGGTCGAGACCCGGCGCATCTTGGGTGCGTACCACCGCGTCACGCAGCAGAGTGAGGCGACGGAAAGGCAGCGGGTTGTAGATCAGGAACTCACCGTCTGCCAGATAGACGGGTTGATCGGTATAGAGGATCGGGTTCAGGATTTGATCAGCACGCAGCAGAGGGCCATCCGCCGGCACTGACATCGTGGCTTCGAAGAAACCGACGTTGCCAGCGAAATCCCGTGCCTCGACGCGCAGCAGGAATGCCGTTCCCGGCGGCGCGTCGGCGGCCTGCGGCGGCTGCCAGCTGAAGCTCCGGCTCGCCGCCTGAGCATTCACCGGGCTGATGCGATCGATCTCGACGCCGTCGACATAGAAGGTATAGCTCTCGATACGCTCGTCGTCCGAGATCGCGGTATCGAGCTTCGGCGCCAGGCCCGGGGCGACGAAATCGCCGTCGTACCAGCAGCCCGGGTCGACTGTGGGTCCGTTAGCGTTGACGTGCGGATCGACCCAGATATTCCGGGTCACGGCCGTCTGGTTGCCAAAGATATCGGTGGCCGTAGCCGTCACCACCACCTCACCGGCGATAGCCATCACCGGCGCCAGCAGGGTCTTGGTATACGGGCCACTACCGGTGACCACAAAGGTCCAGTCGCCGATCTCAAATTCCACCCGCTCGATGCCGCGGTTATCGCTCGCCGTGACCTCGGCCGCGATATCGTCACCAGCGGTATAGACCGCGCCAGCCGCGGGCGCCACCCAGGCGATTTGCGGCGGTGTTTCATCCGGCGTCCAGAAAGTCGTGCTGACCGTGCCTTGCATGATGTTGCCGGCCACGTCCTGGGCTGCCGAGATGTCAACGCGGTAGCGGCGATCGGGCACCAATAACGACGGCGTCAAGACATAGCGCAACTCAGAGGCGCGCTGTGGCACAGCGGTCTGCGAGACGGCACCGCCGTCAGTGATATCCCAGAGCGTGAAGGTCGGCATCAAGAGATCCGTGATCGGCTCCGAGAAGCGCACTTCGATATTGGCGTTGACCGGTACCTGCACGGCGGCATTGCGCGGCACGATATCGATCACCGTCGGCTTGATGTAGTCACGGGTGGTGAAAGACGCCCGCTGCTCCCAGGCCAGATGACGGCCGGCGCGATCGACGATGCTGGTGGTGACGCGAATGACGTGGGCGGTGGCGCTTGAAAGCGAGCCCGACGGATTGATGGTCACCGTCGTGCCGTCCGCCGACCAGCTCTGGCCGTGGCCGACATTGGCGCCGCTGAATTTCTCCAGCCGGATATGCGAGCCCGAGAAGCGGGCCTGATCGATCGGCTCACTGAAAGTGATCATCAGATTCGACGATTCCAGGACATCGCGAGAGCCGGTCGCCGGCTCGATCGACACCACGTAGGGATCGCGATCGTCGAGCACCAAAGTACCCATATCGCGCACCTGGCCATTCGAGCTCAGCGAGCCGAAACGCTCGATCGAGCCCGGCCCGAAGTGCTCTTGCACCGTGAGCGTGAACGAGCTCATCGGCAGGGTGTCGAATTCGAAGTCACCCTGCTCGTCAGCAGTGGTCAAGAAATATTTTGACCACGCGTTGATATAGACCGAAATCACGGCACCTTCAGCCGGCGTCGTGCCATCAGCCAGCAGAACTTGCCCGCGCACCGTACCGCTTGACTGCAGGCTCACACTGATCGCGACCTCTTCACCTTCAAGGTCCAAGCGCGAAGAGTTGGAGCCTTTGAGGCCGCTGAGCGGATCGATGACAGAGACCCGAATCGAGCCTTCCCGCACGCCCTCGAAGGTGATGCGATGGTCGGCGCCGGTATTGCCCTGATAGCGCTCGTCACCCATCGTATGCACATTGCGCACGGCAACATCGGCATGAGGCACCGGATTGCCGAAGCTGTCATAGACCGAGATCGTGGTGGCGCCGATCGCCGGGAATTGCAAATCGACGTCGCGTCGGCCGTCGCTATCATTTTCAGCGACACGCAGGAATCCGCTGCGTATGCGATGCGGCCCGGCGACCTCCTGCGCGGTGACTTGATAGTTGCTTCCCGGCACGATGCCGCCGAAATCGAAAGGATTCTCGAAAGTTGCGCCGACCACCTGCGAGTCGCCGAGGGTGATCCAGGTATTGACCTGGCTGGCGAATAGGCTGCCGGGATCACCGATTCCAGGCGGATTCAGCACCCGACCGCCGATTTCGGCAAAAGCCGTCAAATGCAAATCGACCGTGACCATCTCGTCTTCTTCATCCAGTACGCCATTGCCATTGGCGACTCGCCGCCGACCGGAATCGCCGTTCTTGACGGTCAAAGAGAAATCGCCTTCCGGAATGCCGCCGAACTCGAAATGTCCTTGCTCGTCGGTGGTGGCATAGACGGTAAACCAGCGCAGTCCCTGACTCCACAAGCGCACCGGGGTCGCCGGTACGCCTTCACCGATCTCGTCGTCAATCACCGTGCCATGCACCTCGCCACGTGCTTCGAGCGTCACCACGGTGTGCTTGACCTGGCCGTGATAATCGACCGCCAGCCACTCACCCTTGCCGTGGCGACCAGTGGACGGATCGAAGACGCGGACGTGGAATTGCCGGTCCACAGGCAGCAGGCGGAAGCGGAACTCGCCGTTTTCATCCGCCGTCAAGACATCGAAGAAGGCGCCGGCATGCAGCTCCACCCGGCTCCCCGCTGCCGGTCCGAGATCATCGGGATAGATCACCTGGCCGGTGATCTCACCCACCGACGCCAAGGTCATCACGGTGTAGACGTCCTGATTTTCGGCCTCGACCACCAACTCCTTGGTGGTTGCCAGGCCGCCCAAGGACGGCGCCTGGGCGCGGATCGAGACTTCGCCGGCGAAAATATTATGGAAAGCGAAATTACCGAGCTCGTCAGCGTTATGGAAGAGCTTGCGATGCGGATAGGAACGCTCGCTCAGCTCGACCACGGCGCCCGCCACCGGCAGCCCGGCGCCGTCCTGCACCCAGCCGATCACCGAGCCCTGGTCGGGCAGCTCGACCTCGACCTCCAGATGTTCGCCGGCCCGTCCGAGGCCGACCCGCAACTTGGTGGTTCGAAAGATAGCCCCGGAATCGTAGACCACACTCAGGTCATAGGCCCCTTTGGGCACCAGCTCGAAGAGGAAGCGTCCCTCTTCGTTCGTCACCAGGTCGTATTCGTCGAAAGGCCCGGTATAGGCCGGCGAATAAAGCGGCGGTGGCGGGCTCTTCAGCTTGACCCGGGCGCCAACGGCCGGGGTACCGTCGATATCGTAGACCACACCGCCGATCGAGCCATTGGGCTGGAATTGGATGACATGCTCGGCGATCTCACCATCGCCTAGGTAGCGACTGATATTTCTGGTGCCGTGGAAGGAATTGTAGACGTGGATCTGGTAGGGGCCCTCGAGGGCCTCGATTTCGACGAATTCCTGAGTCGCCTCACCTCCCGACGGACAGGTGAAATAAGTCAGATATTTATCGTTCACCGCCACGATGTATTCGTATTTCGGCACCACACGGGTGAAGCGAACAAGCGCTGTCGAGCACACCGCGGCGGTGGATCCATCATCCTGGATGGCGACGGTCCGGATGCGGATGGTGCCCTTTCTGAATTTCACTTCGACGGTCGGCGTATCGCCCGGGAATCGCACTGTGAAGTTCGCCAATCCACCGTCATCGCCCTTCACCGCGCTGGCCCAGAATTGACCCGGGCCGATGCCAGGAATCACGAAACGACCGTCGAAGTCGGTGATCGCCTCGTGGTACCAACGCACGGCCCAGAAACCGCCGGTGAGGTGCACCGTGGCGCCGGCCACCGGTGTGACGCCGTCATAATCGACCACTCGACCGGTGACGCCGCCTTCCGGCAGACCTTCATCGAAATAAATATCGGCCACTGCCGGCTCGCTGCTGGCCGCCACCGTCACCGATCTCTGGCCGCGTTCCAGGGCGACGAGATCGGCCGCCTTGATCGTCCAATTGCCGGCGAAAACATCGTCGATCCGGTAGTAGCCCTGGCTGTCGGTCACCGTATTGAACGGCAAGCTTTCAACCCAGACCCGGGCGCCTTCGAGCGGTGTCAGCGTGCCGTCGATCGACCGTCGATAGATATGCCCTTCGACCGTGCCCCGGTCGTCGGATAGCCGCACCGCCACCTCATTGACCTGATCTTTGCTGATTTCCAGGAAGAGCTGAGCACCACTGGCGCTCGACGCCGGCGGGAAAGCTTCGATCTCTGCCGTCACTCCCGGGTCGATGGTGGCGGGATCGTTATCGGTGGTCGCCGGCACGGTACCAAAGTCGAAGCCACCGTCGGCGTCGCTTCGCAGCGTCGTGATCAGCTGACCGCCGACGTAAAGCGCTACCCAGGCGTCTTCGACCGGCTCATCGTCGAGGCCGAGCACGGTACCGCGCAATTGCCCGGTCCAACGCTCCTCTTCGACATCTTGCAGGATGATGTCCTTCTCCACCACCGCCCCGGCGACCGGTAGCTCGACGGTGGCATAGGAGAATTGCCCCTGCTCATCGTGGGCCACCAGCTGAATCGTGCCGACCGCCAGATCACCGACGTTGTAATTTCCTTCGGCGTCGACATGCGCCCGGCGGCCATCGTCGAAGACCGGATTCTCCGCCAAGACTTGCAGGCCCGGAGGCACGGTACCGTCGGCATAGGTCACGCGACCGCGCAAAGTGCCGCGGCCGAGCATCAAGACATCGAGCTCTTGCGTCTGGCCGACAAAGCGCACGCGGCCTTTGGCGGTGCCCTTTTTATGACGCACCAGGTCATGGCCGACGATGGTGAAGACATCGCCACAGGCTGTTTGGCGCACATAGCGAAAGCTGTAATAACCGTTGCCGTCGGCCTGGGTCGAGGCCGTGACGTGCTCGGTGCACATGGCGTCATTGCCGATGCCAGAGAGATCGGACTCTTTGAGAAAGACGGTGGCGAATGGCACCGGTAGGCCATCCGGGCCGATCACCCGTCCTTCGATCACCGCCGCATTCGAGGAAACCGTCATCTCGATCGGCAGAGACTGCTGGCCGAGAGCCTGACCCGTGGTGCTAGCGAGGCCGCTGATAGCCAATGTGTGGGGAGCTTCAAGAGGTGAGACCGGGTTCGAAAAGATCACTCGCACCAGCCGCGAATTGAATAGGCTTTCGAAAGGATTCTCAATCGTTTGACCGCCCAGAATGCCGGCGACGAGATCTTCCTCGACCGGCATCAGACCACCATTCGAGAGGTTCTCAGGCAATACGAAGTGATCCGGATTGCGCGGCCATAGAGACTCCAAGTCAACATCGCCGGTGAAAAGCACTTCGATCACGTGTCCCGACGGATCGACTGAGGCGTCCTGGCGGGCCACCACGGCTTCGAACGCTCGCGGCGACAGGATCTCGACCACCGGCGGCATCGACGCTTCGGCAAAGCCGTCGCCATCGGCATCGATATCGAGAGAGAAACTCTGATCCGCTGATGCGAACTCAACCCAGGCGCTACCCGCGTCACCGAGGGTGACGCCAGAAAAACGCAACGCGCGCAGCGCGCCTGACGCGTCCGGCACCAGCAGACGGAGCGCTGCGGTGCCGCCGCCATCGACCCGCAGAGTGGCCCGGTAGCCATCGGTCTCGGGCACCGTGAGCATGGCCATCTGACCGCCGTCGAAGCCAAAAAGCTCGGCGAAAGGCAGCTCGCGGATCCGCGCTTCGCCATCCGGCGCCGTGCCCGCGAGCCGCTTGCCGCTCAGACGGCTCGAGAGCTCGAGCTTGGCGCCGGCACCGGAGACCAGAGCGGCCTGCGGTGCGAGAAAATGCGTGGTCGCGGCGAAACGCTCGAAGAGCTCATCCGGTGACGCGACCTCGCCGCGCAGCACCTGCGCCAGCTCGCTCTCCAGGCCACGGGCGCCAGCCACTTGTTGTAATAGGCGATTCCACTCGAAATCCCGGTCGCGAGAGCCGTAGAATTCGGCCGCCAGGATTGCCGTGGCGTCGAAAAGATCCTCACCGAGGCGCAGATGCCGGCCGGTTTGAGTGAGGCGATAAGTCCGTTCATTTACCGTCGCCTTGCCGAGCCGTGGCAGGTCAATCTCGAGCGCCGCCTCAGGCGTCACCGACAGCGAGTGGCCGAGGCCGATGACCCGCAACGCCGCGTCGCGCAGACCTGGTGGCAGAAATTCGGCGGCCTGTGGCAAGACCAGCGTATCCGGCGACAACGGCACACCACCGACGCCGACACCGATCGAGAATTGCCAATGGGGATCAATCTGCGAGCCGGTCTTCACCGACGTCGAGACCACGCGACCGGTGCGCAGCGCGCGCACCGGGAATTCCACGGTCGCTGAATCGCCGGGCAGCAGCTCACCGATCGGCCGGACATTCGATTGCGGGTCAACCAGCTCGGCGCCCGACATCGACGATGCCGGCAGCTCGATCTCCAGATTGTTGACCAGCGTATTGCCGGTATTGCTGACGGTGAAAATCAGCGGATATTCTTCGCCTGTGCGCACCGTCATCGGGTGATGAATGGTGACGCCGAGATTGGGATCACGCACCACCACCGAGCCCCTCGCTTTGCCGACGATGCGTTGGGCGCCGCCGGGCAGGCCTTCAACCACGCCCTCGAGATCGAATTCGACGACGTGAGTGCCTTCTTTTAGGCCCTCGACCAAGAAATCCGCTTGGCCTTTGAGCTGAGCGGCGATGATGGTCAGGTCATCGGCCGTACCGACCTCACCGTCCGGGCCCGGCACACGCACCGGTACCGGTACGCCGAGCGGCGTCGGCGGCGTGGTCTCCGCCTCGCGAAGACCAGAAGGCACCTTGATTTTGGCCGATAGGTCGCGGATCACCAGCGGGTCGCCGTCGGGGGCGCCGTTCTGCACGAAAAGCACGACGGAGAAAAATTGGTGCAGCAGCCGAAGATCGGTCGGAAAGAGGATTACACCCACCATCGGCGGCTTCGGAGGGAAGCGCTGGCGGCATTCTTTATCCTTGAAAGAACAACCGCCGTACGGGATTTTGGGCGACTCCGGGGTCTTGAGCTCGAGCCTGAAAGGCACCAGCTGCGGCTTGAAGCGAGCCGATGATGGCAGCGTGCCGCCGCCGAAGTCCGGCACCGGCACATTGACCGCTGGGAAAGCCTGGATATCAAGACCGTCTGGCCCGGTGCCGTAGAGGTCATAGACCACCGGCATGGAATAAGAAATAGTGCGGCCAAAAACAGCGAAGCCGAAAGTGAGATGCAATGCTTGATAGCGATTCTCGTCGATCACCAGACCGAAGCTCCGGATCTCCTCAGTGCTCAGCGGCCGCGATTCGACGCTGGTGATCAACACCTGAGCCACGTCGAGGGTGACCGTGCGCGGGCTCGCCCAGGCCAGGAAGTCGTCGCCGCCTACGAGCCGGATATTGTCGAGCGTATAGCGGCCTTCGAGGCGAAATCGGGGAATACGAAACGGCTCATTCGGCGTCGTGCGGAGCTCGAGCACGCCACTGATCTCGGGACCGGTCAGATGGCCCACGACCCTCAAATCGGGCGGCATCGAGCCTTGGGAGAGATCGAATCCGAGCAATTCCGTCTCGACTAATGTCGGCAAGTCAAGCGGTACGGTCTGGTTCTCCGGCCCGACTCGAAGCTCCGTACCCGCCAGAATCAGCTCGCCGCTGCCCAGGACCGAAGCCCTGAGCGTCGGTGCCATCGCGAGCGCCACGACGCTCAACGCGAGAAGTATCGAAGACGGTGACGTGGTTGCCCTAGCAAAAGATGGCCGCATGGGGATTGCTTCCTGTGATGTTGCTCTCGAATCGGCGCCCGAGCGCAATTCGAGCGCTGACGCCAGCCGACCGCGGACGGACGCACCGACGCCAGGAGAAGCGTCGGCCGACTCCGGGCCGGGCATTCGAGCCGTTTCCAGGTTGACAGTCACCGGCGGCTGATCGTTGTTACACAGTCACCAGATCCATCGCCAAAGGGGGCCGTGAAATGGCACGGAGGGAGGCGGGTAAGGGGATATGTCGAATATTCGAGCCGGGTAGTGTGAATAGAATGAAAAGAGCCGCAATAGGAGGGAATTGACCGCGGCAATATGAAATGACTGGACTATGGAGCTTGAGCGATGAATCGACCCTCGATGAGAGTAGTACTCGGTCTTTTCTCATTATGGATGACCGCCGAAGCCCTCCGAGCCGCGGACTCCCAAGAGCCTGAAACGCCACCGCCGGCAGGCGTCGTCGTCGAGCGGCTCGGCAGTGGTTTCGCCGCGGATCGCGCCGGGCTTATGGCCGGCGACGTCTTGCTCGAGTGGCATCGCGCGGGCGCGCCACCGGCCAATCCGCGGCCGGCGGCAGGCTCGATCGATTCCCCTTTTACGCTCATTCAAGTAGAGATCGAAGAAGCTCCGCGCGGCGAGCTGACCCTGATCGGCCGACGCGGCGACCAGCCGCTCATCGTCCGCGTACCGCCCGGACCATGGTGGCTCGCGACGCGGCCCGGCTTCACGGACAACGAGCTCGATTCCTACCACCGCGGTCATCGGCTTCTAGACGCCGGGTCGCTCCGCGAAGGCGCTGAGATCTGGCGCCAGCTGGCGAATAACTTGGCTGACGCTGATCGCACCGTCGCCATCTCCTGGCTACACCTGCGCATCGCGCGAACGGCGGTTGAGAGCCAAGAATGGGCTGTTGCCGAGCAAGCCTTCGAGCAGGCTCGGCGAGCCGCTCAAGAGGCGCCGAACCCCGAGTTGCAGATCCTGATTGTGGAAGCCCGGGCCCATGCCCTGGAAAAAGCACGGCAAGTCGACAAGGCCGATCGGGCCTTCCGGTCAGCGCTCGAGCTGCGCTCGAGCTTGCCGGAAAGCCTGGCGCTGGCGAGAATCCTCGACGCGCTCGGCAACCGCGCCAGGGCCCGCGGCGACGTGACTCTGGCCGAGAGTCTGCTCAAGCGCGCCCTCGATCTACAGCAAAGACTGGCACCGCAGAGCTTAGAGGTCGCCAGGAGCCTGACTTTGCTCGGAGTGGTACAGCGCACACGCGGAAATGAGCAGGAAGCGCTACGATTCTACCGCCGTGCCATGATTTTGCAGGAGCACCTCGCGCCTCAAAGCCTGGACCTGGCGACCACCCTGCGGCCACTGGCTATCGTCGCTATCAATCGCGGCGAGATGTCAATCGCCGCCAGCCATCTCGAGCGCGCCCTGGCGATTCGGCTCGAGCTCGAGCCTGAGTCGCTGATGGTCGCGGATCTGCTGCTCGACCTCGGCACCGTGGCGCTCAACCGCGGCGAGCTACGAGCAGCCGGCGACTTCTTCCAGCGAGCCCTGATATTGCATGAGAAGCTGGCACCTCTGGGTCTGGACCACGCGGATAGTCTCAATAACCTCGGCATCGTCGCCATCAACCGAGGCGATCTGGCGGCCGCCGAGAGCTATTACCGGCGCTCCTTGACGCTCGTTGAAAAACTCGCACCCCAAAGTCACGATGCCGCGAGGAGCCTCAACAACCTCGGCGTCGTGGCCATCGAACGAGGCGATTTGCTGGCAGCGCGGAACTTTCACAGACGCTCCCTGGCCATCGTCGAGCACCTGGCCAACCAGACTCAGAGAGCTTTGCAGAAGCTCGAGCGCCGCGAAGCCGAGGCCAGGGCGCGGCAGAACGAAGCGTCGGCTGAAGACTTCGCCAAGCAGCTACAGGCCGTGCGCCTCCAGCATCAGCAACAACGTCTCAGCGTCGCCAGCAGCCTCAACAATCTCGGCAACGTCGCGCGCGACCTCGGCTACGAATCCAAGGCCAACGACTTTCACCGCCGCGCCTTAGGCATCCAAGAAGAGCTCGCACCCGACAGCATCAACGCCGCCAAGAGCCTCACCAATCTCGGCGGTGCGGCGCTCGAACGCGGCGACCTCGAATCCGCGGAACGAGACCTCAATAGGGCCTACGCGATTTACCAAACCTTCGCCGACAGCCATGTCGAAGCGGCGGAGATCCTCTGCTTCCTGGGCGATATCGCCGTGGCGCGAGGCGATCTGCGCAGTGCCGAAGAAAAGTACCAGCGTTCCCTCGCGATCCGGCGCCAGCGGGCACCCGGCAGCACCGATGTCGCCGAATCCTGCCAGCGCCTCGCCAGGCTGCGGCGTCGCCAGGGTCAAATGCAACAAGCCCAAGACCTTTATCGCTGCGCGGTCAAAGCTCTGGAAACACAAAAAGGCAAGCTCGGCGGCTCTGAGGAAGTGCGCTCGGGCTTCGCCGCCAAATATGCCAGCATCTACCACGAAGCCATCGATCTGCTCGTCGAGCTCGATGAAAAAGAAGCCGCTTTCAATCTGCTCGAACGCTATCGTGCCCGCGAGCTGCTAGCCCTGCTCGCCGAGCGCGACCTGATCCTCACCCGAGAGCTGTCAAGCGAGCTGCTGGCGCGAAGGCGGGCTGCCAATCGCGGCTACGACCGCGCGCTCAAAGAATGGATGGCGCTCACCGACGAAGTGAGCGAGGAGCAGCATCGCGCCGCGCTGAGGACCCTTGAAGAAGCGCGCCGCAGACAAGATCAGATCCGCGCCGACGTGCGCACCGAATCACCCCGTCTGGCAGATCTCGAGGACCCGAGGCCGCTCCAGCTCGACTCGACGCGGACCAGCCTCGATCCTGGCACGCTACTGCTTTCTTTTATGGTCGGTGAAAAGAGGAGCCTACTATTCACCCTCGGGTCGAGCACGGGCGAGCTCGGCGTCTTCAAGCTCGATATCGGTAGGCAGGAGCTCGAGCATCAAATCAAGCGCTTTCGAGAAGCCATCGGTCGCGGCCGAATCGACCCCCGCCCAGGCAAGGTCCTGGTGCAGTCCGTAAAGCTGACCACAGAGCTCCTGGCGCCAGCGACCAAGCAGATCCGAGCCGCCGAGCGTCTGCTGGTCCTGGCCGACGGTCCGCTCCACTCCCTACCCTTCGCCGCGCTGATCGCCCCGGGCGAAATCAAAAGCGCCGGCTATTTGGTCGAAAGAGTCGCGATCCACCGTGCCGTCTCGGCGACAGTCTTCGCGCTTCTCCGCCATCAGCGACGCCATAGACAGCCGGTCAGCTTGACCGCCTTCGGAGATGCAAAATACCTGGCGAGCACCGACCAACCGCCACCAACGCCACGCCGTCCCGCGCTCAGAAGCGGCTTCGACCTGCGGCCATTGCCAGCGACCCGCAGAGAGGTCGAGGCGCTGCGGGAGCTCTTTCCCCGCTCATCCCTACTCTTTCTCGGCGATCAAGCCGCGGAGAAGCACGCCAAAAGAGTCGGCGTCGAGACCACGCACCTGCACATCGCCACCCACGGTCTATTGAACGATCGATTCCCCCTCGATTCAGCCCTCGCCTTCTCCACTCCCTTAGAGCCCGAAGGTCAAGAAAACGGCCTGCTCCAGGCCTGGGAAGTCTTCGAGCAAGTCCAGCTCGACGCCGATCTCGTCACCCTCTCAGCCTGCGATACCGGACTCGGCAAGGAAATGGGCGGCGAAGGCCTGCTCGGCCTCACCCGAGCCTTTCAATTCGCCGGTGCGCGCTCCGTGCTCGCCTCATTATGGGGCGTCAGCGACGGCTCAACCGGCGAGCTGATGACCCGCTTCTACACCTACCTCAAAGCCGGCGAAAGCAAAGCCGAGGCCCTGCGTCACGCCCAGATCGACCTACTCCGAACCTCCGAATTCACCCATCCCTTTCACTGGGCCGGCTTCGAGCTGGTCGGCGATTGGCGCTAGGAGTCTGTTGCACATAGACGGATGGAGCGACCTGCGCCAATGCGCAGAGCTGGCGCGCGAAGTTGACCTCGAAGGAGATTAGCCAGCGGGCCCCTTTCTCGATGTCCTCGCAGGAAATCCATGATTCGAAATGACTCTCCACGTCTGGCAGCCACTCGCGAAGGGCACGAGCAAGAGCCTTGCTGCGTTTACCGGACCAACTGAGGAACCAGCTGATCGCCTGCAGCCAATCGCGAGATCTTCAAGGATATTACCGGGGACCTCGGCCACCCCTCCTGGGTCAAGGTAGCAGCGGTGAGGTCGGAGGCTCGAGCAACGAACGGTCGACGTCGGTCAAGGATTCCAGGAAGGCGATCAGGTCGGCTGCCTGCCCGGCAGTGAAGTTTCTCGGCCCCAGGATCGACTCGGCGTGGCGATCGGCAGGAGCGGCCCCCCGGAGCGTCGAGTAGTAGTCGACCACCTCGGCCAGCGACGCGAGCTGACCCTGGTGCATATAAGGCGCGCTCAGAGCCACGTTTCGCAGGCTCGGGGTCTTGAATCGCCCCCAGTTCTGTGGCCCGTTGGCGAGGTGCCGCAGCCGCTCGGCCGCCGGCCCTTCGCGATCGTCGCTGAAGGCGCTGAGGGCGTTGAAAGGGTCGGCGAGCAGCCGCGGCAGGCCCTCGATCTCCATGCCGAAGATCGAGCCGCCCACGTGGTCCTGGTGGTAGTGGGTCAGCAGCGCACCGACCACGCGCATGCCGTCGCTCTCGGCCTTGTCGAGCAGGGCGTCGACGCTCCAGGCCGGATCGACCACCAGGCACTCGCGCGTCTCTCGGCTCCCGATCAGGTAGGCGAAGTTCGCCATTTCTCCGACGGGCAGCTGTTCGAAATAGAGGTCGGCTTCGCCGCTCATCACTCCTCCGTGTCGGATCCGAGCTGGATGCGCAGCACATCTCCGTCGAGCCTGCACGGGTGGACCCGCACTTCGGTGCCGTCATCCAGACCTTCCCCGGTGATGACGTCGTAGGCGTAGCCGTGGATCGGGCACAGCAGGTTCTCGCCATCGACCTCTCCCTCGCCGAGGCTTCCGCCTGCGTGGGGGCAGCGGTCGTCGAGTGCGAAGTACCCGCGTGCGGTGCGTCCGACTGCGAGCCGGCGGCCGGCGATCTCGAAGCAGAGCACCTGACCTTCCCGGATTCGGGAGGCGGGCTCGAGGGTGTGCTCGCGCTTCAT
>JAOBYG010577717.1:0-26818 GCA_025403545.1 Epizoanthus stellaris | reverse complement strand
GAGAGAGAGAGAGAGATAGATACTTTTGTTAAAAAGTTGGTATATATAGATAAAACCTTATAAATTTACAAACGTTTTCAACCTTGCGGTCATCTTCAGTAACAAACTTTTATCGGCGAAAGATGTCTATATAGATAGATAGATAGATAGATAGATAGATAGATAGATAGATAGAGATGAAGTACTGATGAAAGTAAACTAAGGACACATACCACAAGTAGTTTGCTATATATAGCTCAATATTATGGCTGTATATAGTGCAATTGAAAAGAAGAAGCTTCCCAGCAAATAATATACTAGTCCCAGTATGGAGGAAATAATAGGGTACTGACTACTGGACGCGCTTGCCAACTCACTATTAAAAATTATGTATGAGTCATAAAAATCAGTTGACGGAGACTTGTAAACTCCTTACTGGTAATTGACTCTTTATTCAGTCGTTTGACAAAAGAGGTAGAAGAACTAAACTAGAGTTATCTATATACTTATATACTTAAACTTTAAACTTGAACTACTTAATAATAACGTTTTATCCAAAACCAAACGTAATACATTTGTTATTTTATAGACGGTATCAAATATTGCTCAGACAACTTCAACTCACAGTATGTTCGTTTACAATTGAGGTGATTACTAAGATTGGATTCACGATAAAATTAGCAGGAGTTTGTCGGGTATGCAAGAATCAATATTATATTTATGGTTGAAAAACTTTTGACAAACTTACACTCCGCAATCCTGAGGTAATCTACAGATTCATTCACTTTAGTAATGTACTAATGACCCAATTGTTCCCTATCGTGCTCTTAGAATTACCACGAATTATGTTGTTTGCAGTCAAGATTACATATAGAACGATCGAGTTTTAATGTAGGTTCAGTCGTCTTTCGAAGCAGAACATCCAGTCTAAAAATATCATTTTGAAATTGTCGACAACAAGACAGGTTGATAGTTGGCGCCACACACAAGTGGTATTGTCTGAAAAAAGCTATGTAATAGACTTTACAGGCTGTTTCCTGTTAAGGTTAATCATAAATCATCAATCACAGACATCATTAACAATGGGAAAAATGAAGGAAATGGAAAACGTTCTCATTAAAATCGCTAATGGGTGTAGATTTGGGCAGGATTTAGAAATGCGACGCCGTGAAATGGCTCCGAAACCCCTCCCGTTTTCTTATTATTTCTCTATATTGCTCTCCCAAAAATGAATTGGTCGTTCGTTACAAATTGAGATCGGAGCCAAAGTTAACTTTCAAATAAACAAAATAACCCTTGTCTTCTATTGTAATTTTTATTTTAACTGAAGTTGCCTAAACCTCAAAGTGTTGTTTTCTAAATGGAAATATTTTTAAAACGTAGATCACTTATTTGTCAAAACAGTTTATGCAAATCATTTATTTTTTAAAATGTATTTTCAAGCTGTGAATGAAAAGGGTGAAACACTATATTTCCTTGGCCAACCTTTGGCCATAATTGGCGAGAAAAATCAGGAACCTTCAAAGTCGCTTTGGCTTTTAAAATGTGAATGATATATTCTGTTAATCTCGACAAGACAAGACATGCTTATCGTTTTCCCCTGTATATTTCTTTGCCCGTAGGCCATTACTACTCCACAAATAACGCGAGTGTATTTTCTTCTATTCCTTGTGTACACATGCACGTTCTTTTTTCGTAAACTTTCTATACTTGTAGCTATGAACAGGCCACAACTTGAAACACCTGAAGTGTTTGTCTAACGGACTTGTGGGATACACGCTTCATCAACTCTGAAACGAGAAAAATTGTCGCGTACACGAGACTGGCTTCTTGGAAAGAGAAGTTTTTAATTTGTTTTGTTCATTAGTGGAAGTGCTGAAGAAATAGTATCATACAAACACACCTTATGTCACCCTATTAGTGACGATACGGATGATAAAGTAGCTTTTAGTTCAGTGGCCAGTTCTGGTGAATTCCGTGTACGAAGCTACCGGAAGACTTTGATATTATATCGTGTTCCCTTTTTACGTAACAAGTTAAGATTGCGTACTGCATGGGTTTATATACATACAACCCAATACTAGCACTACCGGTGGGTTTGCACGCACGTAGTAACCCTCTACAGCCATACTAACAACATGGCAATAGGAGTATTCTAAACTCCATCGAAAGATGTATCCATTATAATAAAGAATAAATCACAAATTCCGTTAATTGTTTTGGTATGTTGTGTTAGATGATGGCTTCTTGCCAGCGCCGGGAATATCGATGCAATTACATACGTATACATACATGCATTTTCTATTCCCTTCCAGAGTCTAAGATTTATATTTTTGCTAATATCATTCATTTTATGGATATTATTACCATCCACGAAGATGATGCATTATTTTACGAAAGCTACTTATGATGCAATATTCCTCAAATTGTAATACATTCCAACTGATGGAAATAGCAGTTCACGCTCACACTCATAGCAGAATCAAAATGAACATGTTGACACACCTTTCGGCGCAGACCAGATGAAACTTTTACCACTAAAAGCCGTAATGAGTATTATTCACAGAACAACAGTTTTAACCCTTTTTGGACTACAATACACAATATAGGTTGCAAAATTCGAAACAATTATTGATTTCCACGAGGAAATCTGTTGTGTGAGAGGAGCAGGAATCGATAATTACTATATAAAGTTGTTCCCTGATACTGGTCTGCGGCTTGCCACATAGGTTGTTACTATGTTGGTCCGCAAGACTGCAATTTTCTCATTTCCATGCACAGACTTTATTTACCAGTCTTGGCTAGTAAACCAAACTGGTTGTAACAGAGTAACTGTACTTCCCAAGACTACGTTACAATAGTACTGAAATGACCCAGAAACCAACTCGCGAGACAACTATTTTAAAATGATTACAATTACATATAACAACAGCTTTGTTAGCTAGAGATACAGTTCTTTCCAATCCTAGGGAATTCCTTCGATTTGAAGAACGTATCCGTTTCATTCTTATACGCATATATTATCAGTGTTACTGTTTCTATGTTTTCAAAGAAATTAATCTTATGGTATATCTCCAATGATACCACACTCGCACCAAGAAGCAAGTTCGGCTCGGCTAATTGGGGTGATCCTCTTTACGAGATTTTTCTGTCACTTGTAATGAGAGCATAACCACAGAAATTACACATTTCAAAGGTAGCGATTTAGAGCTTTCACTGGTGTAATTGTAAGCTAATACAATGTATTTGCTGTACTCACCGAGATAGCTACCATGCATTAGTCGACATTAGTCAAACTTGAATGACCACAACTTGGGTCAGTTCTTCCATCGTCCTTATCAGTCTGTTATGTACAGATTCGCAGTGCATACACGTCAAGAAGGAATGCTTCCCTTCAACGAGAAAACTGACATGATAACTGACCCCGAGTTTTAGCCCAGTGAATTAACGTCAAATCTTTATAATTGCCAATTGGTCTTGTGGTTCATATAGCCAGTAGGAGCTGCTAATAGTCCCGCCACTTTAACAGAAAATGTCTCCATTCATTCTACGCTAGTTTGCTCTCAATCTGCATGTAAATTTTGGCACTGGAAGAGAAAAAGTGCTGCTCTTAAAGTTATTAACAGTTTCAAGTAACTTGGAGCAGTAAATATTGCATTGCAGTGAACACTTTGTTCGCCACCATTACATACACTTCACCAACCCTGAAGCATATTCCGTGAACAGAAATGTAGAGTATAGTATAGCTCCTCAAAAATGAAGGCTTCATTTGGTATATTTAAGTATTAGTTCTTCAATTCAGAATCCTTAGCACAAAGTACAAACACTCACAAAGGGTCTTGACTCTGTTTATTTTAAAAGTTAGTTTTCTAGCCTGAAGCAATCGGAATAGAGTTTAACAAGAACGAAATTATACCATGGATCGAAAATTACTGCGTTGATTACATGTTCTGATGACATTTGTATTATATTGGTATTAAATTAGGATCACATTCTTAACTTGCAAAAGCTTTCGATATGTATCTCTCCATAGTTTTGTACTTTCGTTTTAATTTGTGTCAAAAATATTTGATGATGAACAAACCCTCTGTATATAGTGGCGGTAGTGGCGACCGACTTCAGGTATTTAATATAAAGTGACCTATAGGTACTTTGCAGAATGTTCTGACAGATCGTCTACTAGACTGGGTGTTGTCGCATATGCACATATTTTGTGGAAGACACAATTTGTTTTTATTTGGTTCTTTTCTTATCGTAAAGGTTCATTATTGCCTTGCGAGAGTAAATGATTACGTAAAACTCAACTCGATCTTAGGACAAACTCTAGGGATGTGTTCGTGCTCAGTTGTATAATTTGACATGTTAGATGGGCATTCGAATGTTATATTGATCGAGAACCACTGCTTTGTTATATCAAGAGTAACATTAGCAAAAGACGCGACAAACAATTATATGGTGAAGCTCAACATACGGTATATAGCATGCCCCATGCTTTGCTTTGCATTGGGGACGGATTTTCAAATTTTTTTAATCAAAGCGGTATAATTCACCACAAATTTTCCAACAATGCACTGCATGAGCTAATCTTAAAAACACAGTGATGTCCAGAGTAAGCTACTTGGAACCAACCTACAAATTGTATCCAAATAAATGTAAATATATAGCCATAGGTCTTTATATTCTTGGATTTTGAGAAGGTAAAGAATGGAATTTTAAGTTAATCACGTTCACTAAATCTTTTATGAAACATTTTTCATATCGCTGTTGCTTTCATATTTGGCACTGAATATTTTATAAGACCTAGCCCTCTGTGATTGTGAGTAGTGAACGGTTTAATTATCTGAGACAAACTTAGGAAGCGTGTGTTAAGACACGATGCGCTTTTGGGAGTGCTACTGCTAGACATTTGGCGTGTGAATCTTTTAACATGCATGGATGTCGCGATCTCGCGCCTTTCCTAACATGCCCTCAGGATATGTTTCCACAGTATGCTTCGGATAAATACTGGTTGCTGTTGATAAACTTTGAATACACACAGTTAGTCCTAAACGGCAAACTCCTTAACCCTCTCTCTCAGGTGGTATTTTCACCCCCTTCCCTCTCAGGAGGGGGGGGGGGGTCGATGCGACCCCCCCTCCTTAATTCCGACAATTTACGTTTAATTGACATGAAACTTTGCATGTATATCAAAGACTTGGTGACGATCATTAATCGATAAAATAATCAACTTCAATTATGAATACATTTGCATAATTAAACAATTTGTGCCCAAGGTCACTCAAGGTCACGAAAAAGTGAAAACTTTGAAACCACTCTCAGAAGCACAGAAATATTCAGAACTGATCTAAACTTTTTTGTGGTTTATGTACTATTATGAAAGTTTCGTAAAACCTGTTCAGTTGAGGTGTTTAATTAATATCGATTTTTTCGAACCCGAAACATTTTTTGACTGTGGTGAGTACCCCACCCCCCATCGTTTACGACGTTGATCCGATTTGAAACGTTTTTGCACAGAATCATCTGCATTTGGCCAAAAGACAGGTATATGAAGGCTTTTGCATAATTTCCAAAACAAAAAAGCTACAGAGCAAAAAGTTGAGCTTAAGTTGCATTTTTAATGACATGTAAATTTGAAGAGCACTTCACTGTTTTTAAAATTTTTATAACGCAATAATATATATCCTGTTTTGCAACGGCGAAATGGGTGTTTCTGCAACTAGCTAGTATAGTACTGTACACTATACTACTGAACAGAAAAACTTCTATTTGCACGATAAGCTAGTATAAAGTGGCATTAATCCATGCTGACAGAACCTTCACTGGAGGTGGCGTTTCTATAGCTTTACGCTTTTCCATTCACACATTGCTTACCTAACTAGACAGCTTATCACAGTGTTGAGCGAAGCTTATTACATGCTATGTCATCGCTGAAGAAGGTGTTGGATTATACCCAGATTATACCTGTCATTTCCAGTTTAACATTGAGCAGCTAAAAATCGAGAATGGATAATAAAATAAAGGCAGAGCTATAGCTCTTATTTGGAGCTGTAAACATTTCAGGTTATCCCAGTAAAGTGAATAACAAAATATATTACGAGACTGTACTACCTCATGTGGCAGTAAAAAGTTTGAATGTTCAGTCTTCAGAAGTTCAGTGAAAGAGAAAATATCAAGTATTTAGCTATTTAATACCTGCGTTAGTTACGACATTCTATTGCGGGAGACAGTTTTCCAGCGGTTTTGCGTCGTCTGTGCAAGTTTTAGATATGCAGAAATGCATTGTGGGGTCAATATGTATTACAATCAGTCAGGACAGTTCTGAAGCTTGAAGTCCAGTAATTGAACGGAAGTCTTTGTGTGGCACCTTAGCAAAAGTACTCGAATACTGCATTGTGAATGCAAATATAATAAACATGTGCACATAAACATGTAGCATTTTCCACACTGTCGTTTAGAAATCTTGGGGGCCAAAGGCAGAGGTCGCGCTGTTGGTATATGATATGATTGAAAACAGGTCGATGGGCTTGCCAGTGTCAGTAAAGCTGTGAACATGATTAGATCACAACAATGAATTTATCAAATATTTTAGGCAAAATTTAAGGCAAGCCCAGCATCGTATTTTAAACAAGGCAGGAGTGCAAAGAAACCATGTTAACCTGAAGCAAAGACAATGCAAATAAGTTTTACGAATGCACAGAATTTTTAGACGGATTGGAATATGTTTGCTTGAGATATCTGAAAGAAAATGTAAACAGAAAAAGACAATATAAATTTAGAATAATCCGAACATGTTTAAGGTAACTGTAGCTATCCATAACTTTGGGTTTAACAGCTTATCTAAAAAGAATGCAACCAGACTAGTGGTAGTAAGGTATTTGTATTAAATCTTTTGATCCTCTCTGACGCTCACCAGATGTACAATATTTCAAGATTACTTCAGACTAAATCAAAGATCGCAAAGTTCTAACATTGAATTAACAAGGAACTGAAATATTCCATAATATCGTTGGTGCGTCCAGTGGTGAATATAAATTAGTATTTCGGCTCTCAATGACAGTTATTTTAACAAATACAGTGTCTGTATTATATCGCTGCCAAAGCCCAAAGTGATTTTATGTTTGAAATTTTTTTCTGACAGGCTGAACACGCATTGAGGGGGGCCAAATTAGATATCCTTTTACTGAAACGTGATAGGTCGAATGCTCTGAAGATTTATTTAGTGGATACATTCCATTCCGGTCTTTGGGATAGAAGAATTTGTCAAAATAATTTGAATGTCAATATTTTCTTATTAGAATCTGGGTTAGAATTGTTGTTTTAAGTTGTTGATACGAGTTCGTTTTCAACTTAAAACTGACTTTTTGCATTTCGGTTGTTCAGTAAAATAATTTTTTTTGGCGTTACCACAATTTTAATATCTATGATAACTTCACTGAGGTTGATATTAAAATGCAAAGTTGACGTTGTATGTTTTCGCCGTGAAGGTTGAGGTTTGGCTCACATTATTTTCTCTATAGTTCTTCGATAGCATTATGTTCTAACCCTTGCCTCTAAAAGACAATGGTACTAAACCAGAAATGTCCTAACTTTTGAACCAGTTGTCAATTGATGAAAGCCCATGGCATGACCATTCATTTTAATCTCTTGAAGAGTAGAAGTGTTTGGTGTTACTCATTTCTTAAGCCTAACTTTTGATCAACCAGTTGAAGAAAATCTATAACATAACCATTCATTTTGCAGTGGCTCTGAAGAATATCAGACAAATCAGTGTTTGGTGTTATTTGTTTCTTACAACTAACTGACAGTTGAAAATTCCCACTAAGCCTATCCTTTGAACCAATTGATGAAAACCTATAACATGACCATTCGTTTGACATCTCTTGAAGAGTAGAAGTGTTTGCGTTACTTGTTTCTTAGAATTGAATAATTGAAAATTTGCATACAATTTAAAAATTTTGGTCTTTAAAAATTTAGCAGGATAAGTGTGAAGTGTTAACTTGTAAGTGATACTGATTTGAAACCTAACTATTTCTTGAATCTATAAAGAGAATAGTCTTGCTCTGGGACAGTTTTTGTACCAGATCTTTCTTTACGCTTCATGTTTTTGAAATCAGATATTTACTTCAGGAGTTCAGCGAAACTGCACGAGAGCAGTAAAGCATTGATCGATCTTTATTTTCAAATTAAATGCCCATATATTTCCCTGCCGAAATCATTAAAAGCTTTAAGCATGAATATTTTTATTTTCTACAATGCCTTTCCCCAAGCCGCGCAAGGATTTAACTTTTGAGCAACACATGTTAATCCATTGCTTCTCAGCTTAGCAAGAACCACATTATATATTGTTGCTTAGCACTCGTTATCTGTTCATTCGACTTCGCACGTCACTTGTATAGGCCCCAAAGTGGGAATAGATACAAGACAAAGGCACTCACAAGACAATATTCTAATATTTATTATATTACAATTTTTATTCGAGTTTTGAGCATGGCGCGTGCATCACTCTCTATTCAGTGAATGATTTGCAACACAATAGAAATGTTACATGCACGTTGCTCGTTTCACAAATATATAATAATGGTGGTGATTCATTCGACTAGGGTTTTATACGTTTTTTCCTTTTATTTTGTTTATATGACTGACTGCTATGGCGTCTGATTTTCTTGCAACTGCCCAATCGAGAGAAACAATTACAGTGTTTCATAAACTTTACGTTCTGCATGTATGCATACCGAATTCAACACAAGAGATTCCCTTTTACTGTTGGATGTCCGATTTATAACGGAAAGTGTTTCTGTGGCCTGTGACTTCTAATATTTGTTTTTGTTTTTGTAGTTGTAAAGCAAAATCTACCTCGTTGTGAAAAAGGAATTACCTTTTCTGCTTGACGATCAGTACTCTGGTCTGTACATCAAATTTTCCTGGATGGATTCTCTGTACTATTAGTAACTTATATTTAATCGCAACAATTTATGTTCGTTGTCATCACTTTTGATAGAAAGCTGACTGATCAGGCATTACTCATGACACTCATATCAAAACTCAGAACATTCATAGATTGGCATATAGGTGTTTATACTACATTAAGTGCATATATCATTGTATGCCGTGCTTCTCACCCGTACAAGAAAGAAAAACAAATTAGGGTAAGACTCCGAGACCCCTTTTAGCGAATCTGACACCTTTTAATGAGTCCGACACCTTTTTAGAAAGAAATAAGCGAGCATATAACTTTGCCTCGTGTTATGCCTGAGCCAATATTTGTATAGCCAAACTAAAACGCGGAGAATCTAGTTTGGCATATGGGTGATACTGATAAAAATTTCGTTGAGTATACTTGAACACCAGACAGAGTCGACTGCAAAGCTACTTTCATCCAATTTGTTCCATTTCCATGTGTTTGAAGCTGGCTAATTCAGCTTAAAAAGCAATTAAGCACTTTCCTCCTCTCTACATAAATAAGAAATTTGCCTTCGGGTACAAATAACAAGACAATTACCATAAATGCAATCACTGCTTATCAGACGCATCGTTCAATTCTGTTGTTTTGTCAAGATGGTTATCACATATTAATGTTGCGTATGTTTGAAAGTTTAAGTCTAACTTAAATTCACATTTCTACACGACTTTCCGGTAATTCACAAGTTACAGTTTGTACCGATATTAATTCATTGACAATCAACATTTTAAACTTCAGCCTCTTTAGATCTATGTCAGTAGCGAAAATCTGCTCAAACAAAACAGCCAGTCTTCGCGCCCTATACACGTGAATCATTCAGTTTCACGCGTCAAGCTTTGTTTTTCGGTTCAGTAGCTAACAAGATTCAAACTGGAAATGGTTCTCTAAGCTTTTATAGAGATAACCATTCACTTAGTATTATAACCACAAAGTCCTCCGGCTGATAAACTCCCTTTTGAAATCCTTGATCCGTAATTAACTTAGAATGGGGTGTATATACATATATTTTTCGTTAATAAATATATTTTACCAAACTATAAACACCTTGAGGGAAACAAGTCGAAGGTATTATTCGTTTCCTTTCAGCTCATCTTTCCGAATTTCTGATATTATTCTCAGAAGAAGAAGAAGAAGAAGTCAGTTTAACGGGCTAGGAGGCTCCTTGGAAAAACAATAATTCGATCTTGTGGAAGTGACAATATCTATGGCAATACTTGTTAATGGCCTTCCATTTGTCTCGAGCGAGACAATTCGCCCATTTCGTGCTTCATCAACATGACGCAAGCCACCTTTGTACAGCAGTATTTAACCATCAGTATCACAGAACAAAAACAAATCTGCCTAAAGCTATATAAATGTCATATTATCCAAGTTCCCTCCTATTAATCATTTCAAAATCAGTCAGCCGCAGCAGTCGAAGCGACGCTATCGCTTCCAGTTTAAGCAAGAAATGACAAAGACTACCTTCCTACATTGTAGTGAACTGTTTCCGTGACACTTGCGGATTTCCTTTTCTGCCTGAATAATCCCAATTCTGTCACGTTCCACACTGTTTAATGTTCTAGCTCGAGATATATTTAAAAAGCCTTGAACATTTATGAACAGGAATTGCTAGATGTTCTCTGGGGTCTGTTCGACTAGAGTTTGTTGAAGTAAAGGTCTCAGCAAGTCCATATGAATGTTACATTTTACGTACCTGTTACAGACACAAATCGTCGCATCTTATCCTTAGGTTAACCTACACTTATCCACCTAGCGAGAGGAATTAAAGACAGTTTTCACCAGATTCTTCAAGCATTTAAGTAACTGTTTCCGCTTTGCGAATCGCAAATTAAATAGTAACTTCATTTTCCCGGCACCAAAAGTCGGCCCTCTGCAGTGGATGGAGTGTCTCATAGCATTAGGGCAGGTCGCCAAGGTAGAGCTCTCTTGACACTTATCGTCACAGAAAATAATTTTTTTGGAATAAGTTACAAATTACAGACACATCTTTGAACTGCCCTCTGTCTGATCATATCAGCTCCACTCAGATCATCAACCCAAGACGAGCGGCGAACTGAGGAAGGTTGATTGTCTTTGTATTCAGTCAAGGGACTAACTATGAGAAGCTAGAAGTGATAATTAAGTTTTTATTTAACGGTTGCACAATATATCGACGATTTTCACGAGAACTGAGAAGAGCCAAGGAATAAGCATTTCAAAATGTGTAAAAAACTCAAGACCCCTCGAGTCTATCAAACCATCTCAAGTAAGCAACTTAGAAAGGCTTAGCATGTAAACGCATAGAAAACGTGCATTAGAGTTCTGACACCTCAAATTGTATGAATGCCTTGGATAAACTCTGAAACCATACACTGATACAGAATTTTATAGGCCTATAAACTGCTCTTAGACTTAAGCAAAAGGGCTTCAAATATTTATGTTCTTTTCGATGAGTCGGATGCGACAGTTCATTAAGATGTGATCTTAATACTTCAGCATTTCAACAAAATCAGGCGAAGACAAAAATCTATTGAATTGTGTAGATGATTGACTAACAGATTTGAGGGAAGGCTTTCATCTTGTTTATCTTTGAGTATCTTGTCACCTTGACCTAAGGTGACATCCACTAAGCTAAGGAACTGGAAAGGATCGAGGCTATTCCTGCATTGCACAAGTCAAGATCTGGCAACAGAAGATTAATCCTTCCACCCGTTAGTCTAGATATTTCGCTTGCTTGGCGTTGCGAATTGCTGCTGTACGCGAAATTATAATTATTTAGCTTAAAATAATGTGTTGGAACGACACGTTCCACTGGGATTGTCATTTGCATTACGGACTAAACACACATCCTGGTCTACGCTAAGAGCCCTCTCGAAGCTGACACGCCCCCTTTGAATTAGCTTACAATTACTTGATAATGTGCTAGTCACCCTAAAAGATGACATTATCTTCTGGAGAACCCCATATGCCTTAGACATGACGGAGACGTAATTGCTCTGAATATGACGCGTGAAAACGATATAGAAAGAAAGTATTTGCGCTACGAAAATGTCACTGATGATTTTTTTATGGCAGTGTTTGCGTTTTCTTCGGCCGTGCGTGAGCAGAGCGCAGTGGTAACGCTTCGCTACACAGCACGTGAAAAACATCCGTGATAGCTCTTTGCCACGTTTCATAATATTGGGCCATGTTGTGGCCGCTCGCTCGATTTATTTAACATAACAAGAGCATGGCTATGCTCTGTGCATCTTATTTGCGATAACTCGGGTTAACCACATTTGGTGTCTAAATAAGCTACTGTATCATAAACCTTTGAATACCATTTTAGCTTTTGCCACATATCTTTCCACATTCAAAAGGTGTCTGGCCTTTAAAGCCATGACCTGTCAAAAGAGAGGAAGCAATTTCTGATATATGAAAGTGCACGGTGAGTGACACAATCAAGCCCCTAAAATGAGCAAAAAGTAAAGAGTATTTGTAAAAAGATAGCTTTATTTTCATAGGACTTACATTAATGGATTCTCAAATAACTCTGTTCCAAGCATTTGTCAAACACATTAGTTCGAAAAGAGTTTGTCATATTTGGTTTAAAGCCTTGGAGATCTGATGTAGCTGGAAAGGCACGGATTTAAATTGGACATATCAAGTAATCAAATCTGAGGATATTGCTGTCTAACAGGAGAGAAAAGGGGAATATATTATAATTGGTGACATACATTGAACAAACACATTATGAACTCTTTATACAGTTCCTTTCAAGCAGCTGGATTCAAATTCGGTTTCTCACCAGAACATTTCACTTAGACCCGACCAATACATGTCACTTATAGTCAAATGCATTACAAAAATAAATTCGTATTCGGGAGAAACAGATACTCTTTAAAAAAAAAGATTAAAGGGCGCGAGACTCTTCAACTCTCAATTTTTTCCCTTGCTTTTTTGATGTCAATAAATTTGAAATAAATACATTTATATCATTTTAGTGCCTACATTCTCCCTGTGTGGCCGTTTAAAACGAAGTACTGGAAAATAAATCAGAGCCTTTTAGTCAAAACTTCAACGTTATTTTGAAGGTTTCACGACAGAAATGATATCTCAATCAATGATTATGAACTTTGTTGCTTGTTGATCATTTTCCAGTTATTAACCACAGGTTCTTTTTGCACGAATATTGAACAAACTGAATGGCTTAAGCTACGGAAGTGATTCCATTCAGAGGGCAGTAATTAATCTAGAAAAAATCCGAAGAAAATGGTACAAAACTGTTTCTGTTGTCAGGGAGTAAAATCAAACAGGAAATGAGCAGCTGTCATTTTTATCTGTAAAAATCGGAGAATTTTGGGTATTTGACCTACACATATGTAATAGTAAATATTGCGAAGTTTATTCTACCAAATGTTAATCTGGTCTCTGTGACAAAAGAACAACTAGACATTAAAAGCAATTACATAGATGGCCTTGTAATTTGCGCTGCTTGAAATGAAACAAATATGTTTCCATAAAGAACTCCTCCTTCTGAGTGGAAATAAATTATTAAAGATAATATTTTCATTTCAAATTTGGGTGCATTTTGCGATAATGTAAATATGAACATGTCAACTTTCACAGATTTACCTTCCACAGGGAAAGCATAGCAGAAAAAAAATTGACTTTAAGAGGTGTAGAAAGCACAAATGAGTCCAATATTTTTAACATAATGAAACCTCAATTAATATATCGTTTTTGAGCAATTAATACAATGTGGAAAAAGTATCGCACAATGGCCAATACACTTTTTACTTCATTCTTTCAATTTACACATCTTTTATCAGTACAGCAAAACTGAACAAATGTTGACTTCTACCTTCGCTTCATCACCTGTTCGCTTGAGAAAACATTACTTGAAACATCTTTACCTTTTGTGCTCAAACAAAAGACCTCAATTGACTGGGCCACCATTAGTAATATCTAAGTTATCTTTAGAATGTGTCGAACAGGCGACATCTTGGCGGAATAGTGTCTAAAACAAACCATGCTTGTGGATGATATTGTTTCACTGGCCAGCTCTCTGCTGATTTCACGGCCGAATTCCGGTTTCTCTATTTTGTTTATCAAAATCGAACCACATACACTATTTCATCGCATGATTTGGCAACCTACTAAACCCAAACAAGTGTTAGAGACCCAACGGTGAGCCGTTATCAAAGTATCTAGGACCTTTCATTATGAGCAATCAGGAGAAAATTAAAACTAGGAACATGTTATTAAACAGCGATTGGGGCTCGGTTTTTGGTTTGCTTTTTCTTCGACTGAAAAACCGCAAGATCACGTATGCTCTGAAATTTTTATTGAAGGATCTCAAACAATAAACGCAATTAACCTGTGAACTAAATCTCTTTGGAAAAAGATACACGAATACTCAATGTTTCCCCAAACCTGTTCATGCACGGAATGTGTCTGGAATATATCGATGTTTGTCAGTGCAGAGGCTTATCGAATCTACAGGAAATAATTCCTTTGCCCCCTCAAAGTGCAACTCCCACCTTTCCACATATATCTTCTGTTATATTTGAAATTGTCCACACTCTACATTTTTGGATGTCTTTTCTTAATGTCTTTTTTTCCTTGTCTTGATGCTTGGGCTTGGTGTAGCAAAAAGTATAATTATAACAATAGCATATTCAGTGCATAATGAACCCGAATATTTGTTCAGTAAAGTACACTTTTAGATGCGTTTAAAAGAAAATGTCACTCGCTAATGTGAAAATGCTAATAGTGGCGACTATAGTGTCCTATTTAACAGCCTGAACAAATGGCCACACTTTGAATCACGAAGTGTTTTGACAGCTCCAGCCAATTTGAAAATTTGTAACAAACGCCACTGCTGTCATCGCGTGTCTGGATTTGCCAATGAGGAGGCGAGATGTTACGTCAAGCGAGGAAGACGAGACAGGATATAATTGGTCGTGATTGACACATGCTATAGTTACTTATCTTAGAGTGTGGGCCATAAACATCATTCTGTGCTAGTTTCCTTCTAAGCAGTTAGTTGACTTCCAAAGTCAATTTCTGACCCGTGGCTGCGAATTTACTAAGTGTGAGCTAACCAGGGAACTCCAATTCTAGTGATATGATTCACACTGCTAGCATGAATGCGCCGTTTTCAGTCAGTCGCATTTTAAACCCGTCAGAATATCATTCAAGTTACCATGAGGCTGGCCAGCCAGATCAGTGCCTGACTCACATGTCTCACTCGTCATTGCGATCCTCTCACAAGGTCGAGGAAAGCTCAAACACCATGTCGTTACACGACTCGCGTTCAAGCCAAAACTTCCTCTACTCGGACTCCACAAGGATGCCGTACCCTCGCTTAAAGCACGAGTCAAGTCCACCGGTTAACCACCACAGTACGAGCTCGAATACACTTCTCGACAGCCATACGACCGGTAAGCTAACACGACTAGCTCATAAAGTCAGCCGCTCATCTATGCTTAAATAAGCAAAGATTAACGAACATTAATTTTGTGTATCTTCGATTTATGAAATGGTGTTTAATTTTCTCATTTTGGGTAGTTGTTCATATTATTAATCAAATCTCAGAACACAAAGTGGGGGGAGGGAAATTGTCTCAAGTGTGTTAAAAGAGCAGCTCTATTGAAAGGTTAAGCCATTGCCAGTGACTGTTAAGGCATCTTTTTGGAACTCGAATCCGTTTGGCGACAGTAACGCTTGACACTCGTTGTCTCAAACCGAGAAAGGCAACCCTCTAGTATTTTCATCTAAACAATGTGGACGACCAGAAGAGTAGTGTTAGAAATCACTGTCATCCTTTGCAACCAAAATATTTACAATCTGCAATGTTCTGGGCGTGGAACCCTTTCAGAACCTTAATTACTGAGGGAACCCCTTAGGGTAAACTGCTTTATAACATGGAGTTGTTGATACTTTTTGGCTTTGTGCTGACACTCGTATCTTGCTACGGTTTTCTCTATCTACAGCGTCGATGGAATCGGACTTAAACACGAAATCAGAACCACGTGAGATTCAAGAGCTTCAACAATCAACATCAACAACAGCAGGCAACACGGACTTGCAGCAGAGTGATGGATCTAACAAACCAACTAAACGCGTACGAAGGAAACCACGAGTACTCTTCTCTCAAGCGCAAGTTTACGAATTGGAGAGGCGCTTCAAGCAACAAAAGTACCTCTCAGCGCCAGAGAGGGATCACCTTGCCCAAATGCTCAAGCTTACTTCGAACCAAGTCAAGATCTGGTTCCAAAACAAACGATACAAATGCAAAAAGCAGTCAATGGAGAACAAAGCTCGAGCGGGCATGGAGTCTTGGTATCTCCCGCCAGAGCCACGACGAGTCGCAGTTCCAGTTCTCATGAAAGACGGCGAGTTGTGTTCTCCACTAAGGGAGCAGATGCCTCCATACGGAATAAATATGAATCCTATGAACATGAACGTGAATGCCATGAGTATGAACTCGCCAATGAATATGAACACTCCTATGAACATGAATTTCCCTCATCACTACATGCCGTATCCAACACAAGGCAACGCGATAACGAATAGAACATGGTAGTGCCGAGTTTATTTACAGAGCAAGACTGTACCTTTTTAAAAATAACTCTAAAGTAAGATGTATGTATGCTGTTAAATTATATAGATAGAAAAGCGATATATTTAAAATTCTCTTTCTATAGAGAACACAGAAAGATAAAGGAAGTCTTAAAATTAATCAAATTCTAAATCCGTGAGCGACGTTCGTATTTAGATTTAACACTCCGTATTGCGGTGTACGGAAATTTACGAGATAGCCTAATTGTTTTAGAGACCTAGTGTTGTCAAATTTTATAATTCTTGCGTGGTCGATGTATATTTATGTTCGTTGCGTGGGTTGCGTGCCAGCCATCATTAGTGACCGTAATTACCATTCACGATTCAACAGGTCCCCGTACATTTAAAATATGCTTTCACAAACATGCTCATGAGACGAACGGTTATTTCAGCGTGAATATTTTAACTTTATTTTCGACAGATTTTTTCCCACAGAATCAATATCATAGCTTTAACGTAATTGCGAAAGTTGTCCAATACGTGCCATTCCATATATACGCCAAATAGTGTTACGGTAATATACATCTTTCGAATGTGAGAAAAATCTCTTCAAAAAGGTTAGTTCCATACGAGATGGCATTAAATGATTAGCCTTTCCTCTTAGTCCACGTTATCTTGCCCACAAAGACTTGATAACAGATTTGTCGACAGATTGTGTTCGACGACACGTTTTTGTAAAGGCTCTCTGCTAGTGACTATTAATGCCGATTTTCCCCGATAAGCAGATAGGATAAAGCCGTTGGAAGTCGCAAAGAAGGCAGTCAGACTGCCTCGTTATAGCTTAACATATAGAGATAAACACCCAGGGTTCCTTATTAACTAAGGATAATAGTAATTAGCGAATTGCTGCCACCAGACTTTATAATTATACCTTATAATTAGGAGCCAGAGCTTAATTTGTGATCCTGGCACTCATGTAACTAAATTGTTTTTCGCGCTGTATTTTACAGTGGTAGACACGGGTTATGTGGGGTCTCTTACATTAAAAACAAAATTTCATCTGTATACTGTAGTAGAGTTTTATTATCTGTTGTGTCTTGAAAAATTACGTGTGATGTATTTCTCTTGGCGTTTAAACCGACTATTTGTGCTAAAGGTTTTTCTTCTTTTCTTGTTTTCACTGATTTTCCTCAAGGCGAGCCGGCGGGAAAAAAAATGGAATTCACCTGTCATGTCTATTACAATATTGTTCAGGGAATTACCTATCCATTTTGATTTGTACAGCTCTGTTTGCTTTGTATTCAGTACTCCCCGTACCACATCTACAAACACAATAGAAATGAAGATGTAGTGCGAAACTGGCGAGTCACATATTCATCATCCAAATTGCTTTTTTTTATTCAACTCTACTAATGGACTTGCCGCTATAAATGCACATTAATGAACTACAAAGTACAATTATTCAGTGTGGTTACACGAAACGTCTCGGACACTGAGAATCTATCAGAGATATCCTATTCATTTCAGTTTATGTTCAAATTTTTACATAAACAACTTGGCACTCGAAGCCCGAGCTGACACAAACTTGACACAAACTTGTTTTTCTATCGCCTAAATCTGTCATGAGTAATAAATCTCGGCAAGGGCCTGTCTTTTTAATTTACGGAAATTACGAAAGAAAACAGCCATCACTCGTAGCAAAACAAATGGTAATGCGGAAAGGAAAGATTGAACTTAACAATCACATTAGCAAATAGAACCTCGTAGAAGTGCGATATTTTGACATACATTACATATGTGTTTTTCAATCAAAACTGATTGAGAGCAATCCACTCCTTGGCAAAGCCTTTTGAATGTCTCAATATTGTCATGTTGATTACTGTCGTTCTTTGGAAAACACTTCCTCTAAGCTTCCGCTGAGAGGTAAGAAGAGAACAGAATAAAAGTTTGTCGAAAGTTCGCCATTGTATGGAAATGCGTAAAAGTGCAAGTAAACGTTTCGAACAAAAGAATCGCGCCAGATGGCGCGCTCGCCATTCTTTACTTGTCAATCACTGCAATCATTAGGCGACATACGTTGACAATGGAAAAACAATAAACGAATTAAGACGCTTGCAAAATGAACGCTGTGATTGGCGTTAGCTTTGAAATCATTATCAGCTAAACAGCCTTCCACTAGCACAGTGGAGGAAAACGCGACTTGTACCACATCCCATTCAGCACTTTCCCACGCAAACCTGTCACTTTCTCAATTTACTCTTTTGATCTGATCGAACGCCTTTAATGCGATCTCAGAATAAAACACAGTAAATTAAATGTTGTGTTATTATGACTATAATGATGAATGGGCTTTGCACAATAATTTGAATCTTCAGTCACCTCTGGCACAGAAGTTCTTTATACGAGTGTTGTTTTTAGATCTGGGAGGATTTCAGCCAAGCATCCGATGGCCTCCTATGCTCGGGTCACATTGAGACGACATGTCGGAGTTACCAGAATCAACAACGATTGTTTTGAGAGGGGGATGTGTATTTTGTACTCTCGGCCGTTCATCAGCCACCTTCAGAATCTTTTTCTACTGTCCAGTGAAGCTTGCGTAATTGAGAGCCTGTGTTTTCGTAATTACATTGTGTCAACGCTCTTTAATGCAGCGTCAACAATCTACGTAAATGAAGCGATTGACCAATCAGAGACCGTGATTGGCTTGATTTTCTCATCAACAGCTACTAAGTGATACGAGAACTCGGACCAATAAGCGATTAATGTCAAATTTCGATTCCTTATCAATGAATAATGATATTGTGAAAATTCCTGTAGGCCCCCAAGTGCTGTTTTTAGAAGGCCAGTGTTCGGAGCAGCGGGTGGTATCTGATTTCTACATCGGACGGTGGCGGGAGATCAGAGACGAAGTTGTGTTCGAGCGAGTGACTTTATTAAGCTGACATTATTCTTTGGTCGACAGCTTGGACTGTTGGAGTAGAAGATAATGAGCGAAGACGGGAGACCTGCTGTAACTCCCTTTTCAATCTCAGACATCCTAAATCGAGAGGATGGGTCACAGAGCAACGCTTCTCTTTGGGATCCAAGGCATCAGATCCTTCCGTATCTCGCACCGCCGCAATACATGCACACATCTCCGCCTCTTCCTCATTTACAGCCGTTTAGTACTTGCACGCGGTATTCCTGTTCTCAGCAGCCCATTGCTGGCTCTCCAAAGGCGGCCAGTGACAGAAATCTGGAGGAAAGTGCCACACAGAGAGCCGACAGCAGATCCAGAGATGATGGTGAGTGAGTGCGTGATTTTTGAAACTATTTGTAGTGCGGCTGACTGTTGGTGGTCTGTTGCGGTGTGAAAGCAGAACATTTAGTTTCTATCAAAGTAAAACGCCCCTCAATTAATGTGATATACCTCTCTGATCTTTGGTTTTGTTCTTTCGTTACAGAGAAGCTAGAAAATGAGGATTACCACACCACGGCAACAAATCAACAGACAGAGACGAAACCACGAAAGAAAAGATCTCGGGCGGCCTTTTCCCATGCTCAGGTCTTTGAGCTAGAAAGAAGATTTAGCCACCAGAAATATCTCTCGGGACCAGAGAGGGCCGAGCTAGCTGGAGCATTAAAACTAACTGAAACTCAAGTTAAAATCTGGTTCCAAAACAGACGATACAAGACAAAACGGCGACAGATGGCCTCGGAAATCTGCCCACCAAGCGCCGCCAAGAAGGTTGCTGTGCGAGTGTTGGTACGTGATGACCGAAAGCAATATGAAGATTTGGGACTACCGACCTTGCCAGTAACTCCGTTTAGCTATGCACCACCAACATATGCGACTCACTGTGGCTATTTTTGCTTAAGTCCAACGTTACAAGCTCCCTCTTATCAATAGACAAACATCGCCGCAAACTAGAACAATATATTGCTTTGACAACATCTTCGGGCAAGAACCCTTTAAACCGTTCACAAGCAATCGGACTGCAGCCGACTGATTAACTCTATGTTATAGCAGAGAATTTACACGTTTCGAGTGCACTACTTGAGGCAGTAATTTTGTGTTTGGAGAGTTTAAGTAGAGTTTTAATCTCAAGAGTTTGGAGGCAATATAGATAAAAAGGTAAATTCTCTTCGCCGCACGGAAGTGGGTCTCTTAAGGTCTGGAGTGTTACATCGCGATCACTGTCCTTCTGAAAAGTTTACTCATACGATCGAATTGGTTCCATAAGAGTTTCACTGCTAATTAGGTATAATCCCCGATTAGGATTACGCCAAATGTATCATAATATATTGAACAAGATTATAACCTCTCTAGATTCAGAGTGTCAAATTTATTATAAAATTTTAAATCAAGCGTTCGAGGGGGCGCTAATGTCCCGATGGCTAATGATAAGTCGGCTGGTAAAGGTGATAGGAAGTCCTGGTAGTTTATTAAAGCCGCACAGCAACTCCAGAAAAAACAATATTTTAAGAGTTTTAGGATGCTGATGTGACAGATAAAAATCCTATTTATTGACGAATATGAACGTGGCCTGCAGCAGGCAATTGCAATTTTTCACCGAGTACAGAATGTGGATGAAATTAGTACAGAGGTTAGTCATTGACTCATTGTTATTGTCATTGTTATTTGCCATTTCCAAATGGCGTTATGACTTGTGTTAAGAAATTGATGCTGTTATATTTGTCATCTTCAAAGGTTTCTGTGAAACCTCGTGTAAAATAAAACCACAAAGAGCCGAGTTAATTCAAGATATATTCAATATTGCCTTCCTGTGCTTTATAGCTTTTGGACGCGCAAAAGCATCAGTGCACGCGCCTGCTCATTTTAAACAATTGGAATTCATAGTTAACGCGACGTTAGCAAAGCCAAAGAAACCAAATAGAGAACGCTGAAAGAGAGAGTTTCTTCGATTTGCAAACCAAGCTGGCCACCTAGATATCAGATTTGACCCTCTCCAAATGCAATTATTTTGTTGAAGTCGATTATAGTGCATCGTTCATCAGGTACAATGCGGCTCATTAGAGCTCATTATAAGAGCTTTTATTCAGGGACTTAACGTGATTGTATAGCACTTCTTTAGAGCAGTTTACCAGCCCCTCCCCTTACACATCTTTTAACGACTTTCCATCGTGATGGCAAAGCAATACGTCCATTTATTCAAGAGATTTGTTTCTAAAGGTGGGAAAGCTCTTTGGGGATGAATTCGTGCACGAGCACAGACCACTGTGAAACGAGTAGAAACAAAATGTTGTCACCTTTTTGTTCAAACATCACAACGGAAGTGAGAAAAAGTATATGTACAGTGACATGTGTTTCCTAGTCATTTAGGATCATACGTGTGTTCAGAATGCATCATCTTGGGCACGAATATATTTTAATGGAAGTTTAATTTCGTTGAATAACCCCACAAGTTCCAAATGTTAGCATATTCCTCTAAATGCCTGGGTTTCCTGTTTGTAAAGATTCGTCAAACGATAATAGCCGTTCGATTATCAACGCATCGCATTGTCCTGAGAGAGCTTGGGAGATCGGAGTTGATCGGAAAACCAAACTGCACCAATAACAAAACTTGTGTTTTGTTGTAACGTAAGACACAGGTGTGCCCTAAAAATCCCTTATCTTTGCGGTTTATTGCTAAAATATTGTCCGAAGAGAAAACGCATTTTGTGTCACAAAGAGTACTAGCAAGACCAGGCAATTAGAGACAGATTGGTTTCAATCGAAATGTAATGGACAAGTTGAACATGAGACAACACACTAAATGTCCTAAAACCACACACGTAAAATAGCCTCTCCGATTTCAGTTAGCATAAGATAATGCCTTGTCAAAAACTAAACATCAAAGACAACATTCCGAGCAAACAAAAACATTTTAGGGTGAAAAGAGATCTCGTGTTATCACAAGGTAAAACGTAGCACGCGTCACATTACAAAAATATCTCCTAGGTATCGCTCTAGTTTCTGTTTTCGGTCCCCCGAAGGAAATCCTTTGAGAGCGCACTTCACTTTAATGATTCAAGGCGTACGACCCACTTAAGCAGTTGAAAGAATTCTTTAATTAAATTTGCAGCCAATTCGTGTTTTACCACTGACAGCGCAAAAGATTCTGCTATCATATTTAAAAACCACTATTGGAGTTCTGTCTTCACCATTATTTCGTCCCTTATCTTGAGTTTTATAGCCATAACTGGCTGTCACACGCCGCCATTTTTGTCAGAAATTTCTAAACAAATTCTGGAAATGTAAAAGCTTTTTATCTATCATTTCTTGCGACCAAAAGCAAAACACGATTTATGGTTTGTAGTAGTAATTTTCTTTATTGACGATTAACATAACAAACTTGAACATGAATTCAACCAGCGGAAACCAACCCACTGTTTTGGTTTCGTCATTGAATTTTTTTATTATATATATATTTTGATTTCAGGATGGTACGGAATTAAACCATGTGTGCAAATGTACATTTCCGGACATAAATGTATGACAAACAAAGCTTTAAATTGTCTGAACAAAAGCTATTTAGGATAAACCAAATTCACTCTATATTACTAATTCCCCGTGGCGCGTCTGCGGGGATTCAATAGTGCTATTAGCAAAACGGACCATTGTGCGAAACTGTTAAAATGGCAGCCCGATCCCTTTATTTTAGGTAAACCATTCTTCTTCATTTCTAGATCTTTTAATTGCTTTTGGGACTGAGCCATCGAACAAAAGCTTTGAGGACAAGAATTAGGGAGGATTGTTTTCTTGTTGTCGTTGATGTTGTTAATGTTGTTACTACGCGGCCATAGGTATAGGTATAGGAGCGTATTCAGTTCTGACCCACAGACCAAGTAAGTATGCATGGCCAAACCATCGTTTTCGTCAGTGAAGCTGGTTTGTTGTAAAAATAACAAATCTCAGCACATATTGAAAGCAGGCCTGTGAGTATGTTTATGGTATTTGGACAGACGAATGTGATCGCATATTACACTGAAGTTAGTGTAAGACTACTGAACAGCATGACCAACTGTATAGTTGTCTAATCGCTTGGCAAGACTGCTCTACTCTTCATAGACGTGTTTAACTGATATATTTTATATTTCTTGTGAAGTTGTAAATTCTCTTTTGTGAATAGTCTATCCGTCAGTTATACACGAAGTTGCACAGGGTGATTTTTTGTGAAACGAACACGCTTGTGAGAGATGCAAATCATTTACAACGCCAATTTTTTACCAAAAAAGTCGAAGCTTCATTGCTCGTTTTCGCGCAGTCATGTGCGCAGTACTCAGCGTTGCCAACCATGAGTTACGAAATTTGCTTCCGACACTCCGGAACTGTGAAAGACTGTCAGGAGTTGTTAGCTAAAGTAAATAGAAACCCTTCTATATATGAATAAAAATATAGTAACTTCAAAAAGATATGGGTGTATGATTTGGCTGTTCGAAGTGGGTGGTCCACGGTCAAATTTCATTTTCACGACATTGTGGTTTCGTTGGTTTAGTGCCAGCGCACATGGTACGGCTGGCTACGACAAAAGCAAATGAACGCTGACAAAAATAACTTCCCTTTAGTTATCACAAACCATACCAGATGTGGAACAGCTAGTAGCGAACAGTACTGTTTGTAAAGGCACTGTAACATCTACCTACCTAGCTCTAGTGTCTACCGCCTACATGTGTACCGGCAGTACTCTTGTAGTATTAAAATATTTATCCTTGATTTTGTCCTTCCTGACTGCGTCAATTTTAACAGTTATACACTTGCTCCTAATCAGTTCCACGGAAAAATACTGTACTTCTAGATGTAAAAATTTCAACTCGATAACGCTGAACGTAGGAAGATCTAAGAATTAGATATGTTTAGTTATCAGTGAGATAGCTTAACTTACAATGCATAGCTAGCATGTTTCGTTTAGTGGCCAGAAACGATGTTTATAGTGCTGTGTATAACTTACGTATGAGAGAGATGGCATACCTTGGACAAAGCCGATAAGAGATGTTTCCTTTGCTATTTCAAGTTCTTGCTTATCTTTCTTGTGGGTCTGACAATGACGATATCACATGCTACAACTAGACGTCTTATCAAAACAACGGTTTTGAGATACGAAAATTGCCACAAGACTTCGTATTTCATATCACATCATCAAGTCTGGCATCAAGCTCACGTACACTGCTGACCTAGCTCCTGACTGCAGAACTGATCAAAAGGTTATTTAATATACAAGAACATTTTTTTAAATTTAAGACAAGTAGAGCTCAGCGTAATTCGAAGGTATAAGATTGGGAATGATTTTACCAACCGTTATATTGGTTGAATATGAGCTTGTCTCATTCGACATAATTGAATTGTAATAACTCGCTAACGGCTAAGATTATATTGTAGACATCACAACTTAAGTAAGTTTTATCAGCAACAAGAGAACAAAACAATACCGGGTCAAGCGAACTTATGTGCGCTTCGAGTCCTCTCAGTCTCAACTGATGATTTTATTATCAACTTTCCCACCCTTAATAGTGTAATTAGTTTTGGAATTAAGGACTTCTAAGTTCAATAACTGAATAATGAAAAGTAAATACGTCAACACTCTAGAATCACTTATAAGCACAGTAATCAACCGTTCTTGATCCGTTTCGGTCGTTTTGATATACGAAGTTCATTACAACAGATTTGAACCCAGCTGGTTACATAAGCAAATATTAAATTATCAGAAGACAGAACTACTGTCATCGTTATGTTTACAATGTTCCAAATATTTTGCTCTATAGTTGGTAAAAATTAACCTTTAAACTATTTCAAAATCTATTTAAAATAATTTTGCAGGACTAAAGTACAGTAGTTTCTGTGATAAAGAACGATTACCGGTTTTTGGAAACCACATTATAAAATAATGCTAAAAGTATTAAAGTTAAAGTTAATGTGCAATCTCGAGAATATATTTTTGGCTGGGTTTTGATTCAGAAATTTCTATCGTTTAAAGACTGACATGGGTCATGTCAGCTCAACTGACTTGGGAAATACTTTCTTAGCAAAACAAATCTCAACATGTGGAGTTTGAATTTGTTAGTGTTTGCAAATTTCTTATTTATAATTGTTCAGCTGTTGAAACACTTTGTATTTTATTATGAGATTATTCATAATAATTTTTGCTCTACTAATACTATCCGCTTGAAAGCAAACAACTTTTAGTGGACTCCAGTGGAGACGGAAATCAAGTTTATGGCGAAGCCAAGGACTCGCTGCTTGAAACTATTGCTCGAAAGAGTGTTAACAAGATTCTAAAGAAGCCGCCAATTCGTATTTCAAAAGGTGTACCTGTTGCTAATAAAGTCTATTGAATTTGTTTTTAATCCGCTCACTTTACAGAATTTTCCCGCTGAGAACAGTCACTTGACGAAGCAACCCGGCGGAAACCAATTGAACAAACTTGAACTATAAAGCTAGTTTCTATTATATAAAACTAGATTATCTGTAATTGCGAGGCTTTCTAGGTCGAGGCATAGTTAGCATTTCTTATGTTCCCTTGCAGACGGAATATAAATGTTTTTTAATTTAATTACCAGCGAAGCAATTTCTTACATTCAGCGAACGGTTTTTAAAAATAGCCCGTGCTATTCAGTATTCGCTGTTTGAAATTAATATAGGTTTGTATTTGTAATTAACAAATCTGAATATTTAAAAGTAAAACGGTTTTTTTTGGTCAAAGATTTGTAATTAGTGATGGTTCATATTCAATAATCGGCTTTGATCAGCACGCCGTTAAAAGTAAACTAGTGTTCAATCTAGTGTTCACTAGTTTACGACAGAAAGTGTTATGGGATCCGGTCACTGTTTCTATTCACAAGACACAACGAATCCGTGTTATTATATTTCTGATGAAAGGATTCTGACATCTATATTATTTTAAATAGCAATTTGCTTTTGTGTTGCTAAATGCACGAAGAAAACATAAATGTAACTGATGCGGCCCTCGGAGTTTTAAAATCCAAAATAATTATAGTTAATAAATCTCAATTCAGAATAACTTTGCCTTTGGAAGCGATTTTTACTGTAATTAATGAATTCATATAGATCAGATAACTAGATATGTCTATATAGATTGAATTGAAAAGGTGCAAAACAAATATTCACTTTATTCAATATTGTAAAGTCGTCATTCTCTGTCTCTGCCTGTCTCTGTCTTTCTCAGTTTGTCTCTCTGTCTGTGTCTGTGTCTGCGTCTGCGTCTGGCTGTGTCTGTGTATGTGCCTGTGCCTGTACCTGTACCTGTGCCTGTGCCTGTGCCTGTGCCTGTGTCTGTGTATGTGCCTGTGCCTGTGCCTGTGCCTGTGCCTGTGCCTGTGCCTGTGCCTGTGCCTGTGCCTGTGCCTGTGCCTGTG
>JAOBYG010576606.1:0-14881 GCA_025403545.1 Epizoanthus stellaris | reverse complement strand
TTGATATGTTATGTTTTTCGCCGTGAGGGTGAAAGGTTTCAGCTGACGTTTCGAGCGCTAGCCCTTCGTCAGAGCAACAGTTCTTATTTTGGGCTTTTGCTCTAAGGGCTACTCCGCACTCGAAACGTCAGCTGAAACCTTTCACCCTCACGGCTAAAAACATAACATATCAACTTTTAATTGATTAATCCCGCTTTTCAATCTTCGCTCGATTCCTATTTGATGGCTCCACAACTAATCAACTGTGCAATTCGCTTCCATATCTTCATAAGAAGCCAGTCTGTTCTTGTTTTTGGATAAACTTACTACTGCAACTATTATTTTCTATAATCGTGACTGAAATTGTCCATATAGAAATGTTAATACCATGCATTCTCTGAGACTTACGAGTGTTTATAAAATTACAATACAAACGGGGAAACTGAGAAACGAAAGTTCATACCAAGTTTCATGATAAGCTTACCACGGCAAAATGTAAGTTCGTGTATAACCTTTTTACAAAAGAAATTGAAAATAAGACTCAATATTTGTATTTTTATTAAAGGCGTTTGCGGCTTTTTCTAGCTTTCTTACATCCCGTTTACACTAGAACACTCGAGCTATATCGGAGTGCTTCTGGATCACTCGAGTCATCTACCTAAACGTGTGTGAACAGCACGAATTATCTGGGAGTACTCCGAGAGTACTCCAAGTACGTTTGATCACTCGGTAGTAGTCTCGGAGTAGTCCCGGAGTACTTTACCTCACTCGAGTGAATCTCGGACAACTGAAAATATACGCATGTGAACGCATTCTTGGGAATGACCCGGGAGTACTCCCTGATAACTCTTGCTAGTGAGTTTTTTGTTGGCGGATTTGACAACGGTTTTGGTTAGGACTGAACGCAACAAAGAATTGCAATTTTGATGGGATTTCTGAACCATTATCCGACATTTTAATAAATATATAATGAATATGAAGGGGTTATTGAGAACTGGCAGAATTTAGAATGTAACCTTACAAGATTAACTGATATTTAACCATTAGCATAATTTACATTTTGACAGCTAGTTCGACTCCTTAATCGTATATTCCCATTGGTCCATTTACAGTACATATATTTTTGACGAGTACGTACCTATTATGTTTGATATGAATCCGATTGAAGAGTTTGTGCGGCTTGAAAAGAGTATCTCCATGAACTGGACACTGAAGAAAAAATTAAATTTGGCCTTTGCAATTATATAAGAATCTCTAGGGCGCTACTGACAGCTGCAGATTCATTTCTGAGGAAACAATAGCTCTGTCATAGCTTACAGTCCAAGTTAATTATGGTGGTGTCACATAGCGAGTTGTCAGTTTTAAAAAATACACTTTGTACAGTTTATTCACAAATGGCATGAATGCGACTGTGCACCGAAAGGATGTTCGTCATACAATATTTACCAAGTGGTCAGTTTCAACCAGACCAAGCTGAAGTTTCTAGCATTCGTGGTACGAATCCCTGATTTCCAAAAAGTGTTGTAAAAAATCGCGGTTTGTTTAAAGAAAAGTGAAATTTCCAACGCTTTTGTATATAAATTTGTAGACATTTGATGTTTAAAGTACAGAAACAGTATCAGGAGGAAAGAAATATTTGAAAGCACCTGCTTTTTTACGGCAAAAGATAATTTGCCGCTTCTTTCTCAAGAAGTCATTGGACAACAACTTTGTGGAAAGCTCGTACAGTCAAGTGCGTACATATATTACTCTTCGATTCACAAACGTATATGGCAATTCAGCTGTGTATCTCAACAAAAAATTTATCAGTCTTTACATCTAATCATAAAAATCGTTCAGTAGAGCAGCAGTACAATTATTGGACACTGTGACAGTGCGGGAAAGAATACTAATTTACATTGTCACCGTTGAAGTTCATTTTGCGAAGATTATACGTTCCTTACGTTGTTATTATGGATGACACACTAAAAGCACTGCTGTTTGCTTTGGGAGTGGCGTTCTCTGCATTGGCCGTCATCACAACTGTTGGAAATGGCGCACTCCTGTTTGCGGTATGGCGAAATCGTTCAAAGTTTCTTCTCGCACCAACTTCACATTTTGTCGCCGGAATCTTAACCGCTAACTTTCTAACCGGAACAATCACAAACCCTTTGGAGGCATATCGTTGCTTTGTGTTGTGTTTCGGAACTGACAATGAAAGGTTTGAAAGCAACATGAGAAAAGCCCATATGATGTCGATTTTAAGTTTGAACGTATCGCTCTTGATGAGTTTAGGGCTCTGTGTATGCCAACTTATAGCAGTGAGATTTCCTTATCGGTATAACAGCTACGTCACACGATTCAATGTGTGGAGGAGCATGGTGGCGATTGTTGTGATCACAACTGTGTTTGCTTTACTTCGAGTAATGGGCTTATCAATGGAGGAGAACAATTTTGTAGAGACATTTATAATGTTGAGTTTTGTTCCATTGTGTTTGGTCGTATTGAATATCTACTTGTGTATGGCATATCAAAAGCAACAAAACTGTCTTCAAGCAAGCACTGAAAATCCGAAAAGAGAGTACAGCGAATCAGAGAGGAATAGAAGAAGATTTAATAAGCGATTAACAATCACAACAATTGTACTCGTAGCGTCTGTAACAAGTTTCACGCTACCGGAGTCTGTCGTATCTTACGTTGATATCTTTTGGAGGAACAGAACAAATGAGGAAAGTAGGAAGATCATAATTGCTGAAGCTCTAATCGATGTGTTCTTTCTTCTGAAATTTGCCTTAGATCCGTTTATTTGTGCATGGAGGTTACCGAGTTTTCGGAAGGTCTTCTTTGTGCAATCTTGTAATTGTGGAAGAAAAAGGCAAGAGATTACATCCGGCTAAACGTATTTTGAAACTATGTGAATCACGTTGTGATTTAGTTTAGAACCACAATTTCTACGAAGGAAAACTAATTAAAATTCATTTTATGAATAGTCGAAGTTTTAATAATCGGGTTTATTTTTTTGTGAAGATGTCTAACTTATTTCAGAAATTATTGACTTTAAGTTTGGAAAAAGCCATCTGAATTGTACTAATACGAGTGATAACCGACAAAGGCTGCATCGAGCACTCTCGGCAATTTTTAGACACAACCAAAATCTACATACATACATATATTCATTGCAGTCAAGATGAAAAATAATTACATAATTACATTACAATTTCATCTTTAAAAATGCAGCCTGAAGGAGAGTTGGGAGGTTAACCCTATAGAACAACTCCCGAACATAATGGTATTAATAAATGATAAATACAAATAACAAATGATAACCGATACAATTGTAAAAACGTGTAGAAATGATTTAAGAGTACTGACCTGAGTGAGATTTACAATCAACGGAAGTGACGCGAGAACAATAATCAGAAAATCTTCTTTGTAGACTTCTAAATTACAGAACAGATGTTCAAACTTTGAAATAAATTTTCAACCGTCTGAGATCGTCTGATGCAAGGAAAAAGGAAAAGCTTTTATTCATAAACAAATCATCTTTTAAACTCCTGTTTTCAAAATTTGTTATGAACATTTATTTATCTCTTATTCTGGGCATTTTGTGTGCTGTAGAAAACAAACAAGTGACTTCATTCAACCGCTACCCGTTTGTCGTCTTCAAAATGTTGAAGTAAGTTTCGAAGACCAAATCTTGAAAACTACAACAAGAATCTTCTGAATACGATTCTGAAGTCACTTCCGTTGACTATAAAAGTTTAGATATTTAGGTGCGATTGTAAATTCCTCTTAAACACACTTATACCTTCGACTTCCATAACATGCCTTGATAAATTGTTCTACAGTCTTGTAATTATGATGGGAAAAAACATTTGCAACAGTTAACTCTCGCTGGTTTCACGTACAGTTTAAACCTATGATTAGCTCTGACACAGAACGACTTAGACAGTTAAAAATTTACATTATCAGAGAGACCAAAAACTATTTTGTAACCTTCGATTAAACTGATCATGAAATAATCACGGCGTGTGGGAAGAGTCGGCCAATCAAATAGTTTACACTTCTCTTCGTAAGACATTTCTCCTCAACCTTGTTTTAGGGCGAGTCTGGACGCCCTTCTTTGAACTTTCTCGACAGCGTGAATATTCTTTACAAAGTGTGGACTCCATCCTGGAACCGCGTACAGCATCGAGAAACCGACCTTAGTTAGAAGTGTCAATAGTTACCTTTCTCTTCTCTTATTTGTTGTATTTCAGTCTTTTTCGTGACATTTTTTCCTCCTACATATATTTCTATATATTAAATAAAATAGGAAACGTAATACGTATCAGAACTTTACTTAACTAATTGATCTGTATACAAATAGAAATGTAAAGCTAGTTTAAAGATGCCGTAAATAGGAATGGATATTGTAAATAAATGATAGAAAAAGGTTCTCTAGAGTAGTAATACTTTCATTTGCTTCATGATACAGAAAGCGAAGTTAAGCACCCGATCTGATAAGCCACTTCGGCTACTTCAATCCTTGATTGGAACAGACTTTAGAAATCAAGGGCATCTACTGCCATTCGGCTTATGTTAGCCACAATCATCTCTTGTTCTCTCAAACGACAAGCGCATCTCATGCTGTCATACCTCGATGTGAACTTGGAAACTGTTTTGTCATCCTTAAAGGGGCGGCATTCACAAAGCAGTCATCGATAATAACAATGTTATATTGAAGGTTACTCTGGTGAATTTTATTTTATTTTGCATGTCCGTTTGTGTTTTGATTCATTCAAAAATAAGTATTTTTATTTAATTTTCTGTTGTCTTGGTTATATTCATTTTGGAACAATATCCTATCCGCTAGCATTAAATAAATCTTTAATCTTTTTTAAATACTGCATTTTTTTATGTGTCGCCTGAAGACGCAAACGAAGTTGGTATCATTTCCATATTTTGTTTGTTATTCGAAAACTTGCCAACGATAATTACTATTTTTGTCAATTTGCGTAATAGCATGAAGTTTTGAAAATATTGTAGAAAAATGTGTCAAGTAAAACATATCAAAAGGATCGGAATTGTTTCAATCTTTGTAAATGTAGTTTCCAAAGAACCAAATCAAGTTTACTCTGATTTTATATTCTTTGGATACTTCATAACTATTATGATGTATACCCTAATTATAGTTTTGTATAATATGTATAGTCCTAATTAATAAACGTCGACCAGTGAAAATACAAAAAATATGGCCGCATGGAATCATGGGTAACACAAAACATCAGAAATTCGATGGATAAGTTATGATGAAATTGTTTCAATAGGTACTTTGCCATATTTGACGTGCAGAGAATTCATTAATATACAAATATCATGGTTATAATATGTTGGATTATTTAAAGTTTTGGTTTTAGGTTTTCTATTTTCTATTTTATGTTTTATGTGTTTCTAGTGTCACTGGCCTAACTTGAATTAGATGTAGTCTAACTATAGTCTATGGTCTATGATCAGTTCAACTGATAAATCTACTGCAGCCATCATTGTAAATAATGTCTAGAGTCTAGTACGTTTATCGAGAATAACTAAAATTGATAACAGGAGTTCTACTTCATTTCGACCAAAAGTTATTTAACAGTTTTGACGATTATTTCAGTCTTTAATTAGTGTTTGTTACAACAACATGATAATCCCTATAAATTCGCATCTTATCACTGCAAACGAAACAAGGAACTGTAATGATTTAAAATAAAACTTGTTTTCGTTAACATGATAACATACCTAATTCGAGAAACACTGAACTGTGAAAGCATGAATATTATGACCGCGTAGAAACAAGGACAAGAGAAAAATTAAATTATTTTGAAATTGAATGTATCAGTTCACATGAAAATTGCTTAAAAAGAATTAATATTGACGGCGAGTAGAGCAGTTGCAAATAACAAAGAAATAACATGATTGGAATATTTTACACTTTGGTTTTAGGTTTTATCTTTTATCTTTTCTATCTTGAATTAGGTGTAAACAACAATAATAATCATAATCATAATCGCAGATAAGTTTTACCGTCTGAGAATAACAATCGAGAATAAATGGGGACATTTTACTGACAATAGTTTCGGTATCCAAGAGCTCGAGTCGTTCGATTAAAGAGAAGCCGAGCCGGCTAGTTATGAAGGGACAATGCTTTAATGCTACCAGGAAACCAGGAAATAGTAGCTTCTATTAAGGTGTTTTTCTTGCTGTTGGCCTGTAGGCAGGAAATATTTAAATTTTATATACTATCTTCCTGTGGAGAAATTGTAGATCTATTATCTCCTCTCTGTTTCCAAGATACTAAAATGACTGCCAGAAAATTGAATGATATAAATATCGATGTATTGTATCGTATCGTAATAAACTAATTAAACTACAGCCCGTGAGACCAGTTCAAGCAAATATCACTTCGATGGAGTTTACGAACAAGATGAGATACCTTAGAGCTTCAAAATTGTATAAATGATTTCAGAAGTACATGAAGAAGATTTGAACGTTCAGGATGGAAGCCATGCTTTATACTTTTTATATGTTCTGGTGACATACTCCGAAACCTTTGCTTGGCTCATTATTGTTTCTCCAGCGGATACCACACTGAAAATTCTGCCGTCTGTTAATTTGGTAATTTATCAGTAACGTATTCTCATATCCGTGTTATCGACTTTACCAATTAAGATTTTAGATGGCAGGGTTTCAAGAAACTGTACTTCTGGCTTCTGGGATTAGTTCCGCTTTATTGGCGGTGATCACTACAATGTTAAACGGCGCATTTCTGCTTGGAATGTATCGAAACCGTCCGACCATTTTCAGATCTCCTTCATCATACTTCATCCTATGTCTAATGATCTCCAACTTGTTCACGGGAATTGTAGTCGATGCTATACGCAGTTTTGTGTCATTTCGTCTTTTGAAAGATGAAAGTTTGGTTGAGGGAGCAATTATCAGTGTTGGGGATGCAATGGCAATATTTTCTTTGAACACATCGCTACTAATGCTTTTGACTTTGACAACCAGTCAGTTTATTGCTGTTCGATTACCTACAAAATATAACAGTATCGTCACCAAAAGGAACATTTTATTGACTATTGCCGTGATCTATGTGTATATTGGTTTGTTCGCGTCTCTTCCCTTTCTGGGAATGCCCGAGAAACTTTATCTCAGTATGGAGACCTTTGCAATGTTAAATTTCGTGCCTTTGTGTCTCATAGTTTTAAACATCTATCTGTCGTTGACATATCGAACCCATCGTGCACATGTGATGAATATGGGCAAGTCACCGAAGGAAAGACGACTACATAAGAAAACGGAACATCAAACTAAACGAGTAACTATGGTAACAATAGTCCTTGTAACCTTCATTTTGTGTTTCACACTACCAGCCACTGTTGTGTGGAATCTACTCGTTCTCTGGAGGAATCAAACGCCCGAAATAACCTTCAAGTTACATTTGGCGGAAAGTGTAGTAAACGTTGTGTTTCTGCTGAAGTTTGCTTTAGATCCGTTGATCTGTGCGTGGATGATGCCCAGCTACAGGAGAGCCCTTTGGAAAACCATACGCCCCAGAGGGCGTAGCGTAAAAAAACAGGAATCTAGTTGTGCAATGGAAGACAGCATGGTCACAAGGCATAAGAGTGTCACCTTTGATCTCAGCAATTTGCCTAATATAGCCGAACATTAAAAAGGTGCTCCATAGGCCCCGGAATGGAAAGGATAAAAATCAATAGCAAGTTATTACTAGGAAGGATGTTTCAAGCATGGAGAGTAGCAGATCCTAGTGATAAACAGATATGAGTGATTAGAGAAGAATTCCAAATACATGTAAATACATACAAAAAAATGTCAAGAACCATCACCAACGCATACGGCCAATCTAATTAATCCAATTCAAGATTCTTAGAAATTAGCTAGGTGTTTTGTTACTGTTTAGATATGGGAAGCAGTAGCATTGTAGATTGTTAATTAACGAGGTGCTGTAAGCGGGGATCCCCAGTTCGAAACCAGACTCTATTATCGATATTCCAGCAATCATTAGTTCAAGCTCAGATCTGGACCACGCTTCTATGACCAACGGGTTTGCCTCGCGCCACATTAACCCCTCTATATTCTTATAGAATACACCACTTTACTGACGCAGATATTCTCTCGTTCCAGCTCACTGAGGGAACAAAAGTATAAAGATTGTGTTGAATTAATGAGACAAAATGTGACCGTAAAATTTGCATTAGTAAAGTGGTGTATTAGCTACATGTAAATGTGGTAAGTTAAAGTGCTTTTAGTATCCCATGTAATTACTTCGGAAGGTCAGCCCTAGAAAGAAAAGGGGCTCACACGGAGAGAAAGAGTAAAAATCTCTGACCCCGCTGGGATTCGAACCCAGGACCTCCGGAACTGATGACCGTGGCTCTACCGACTGAGCTACAAGGTAAGGCAGGAGTTGGTCGTGGGTAATAGGATCGCAATGAACACGTACAAGTACAGTGAAAGGGTAAATTTAACCGTCCATCTTACTCTCTTTGTTTATTATCTCAACTCGTATTTCTAGAAATCTTCTTGATTAACTGGAAACAAGCTGGTAAATTCGTATGCCATTATAGTGGATAAGTAAAAGGAATCTTTCTGTCTCAGGCATGTCAGGTAAATACTCCAATATATTTGAACAGGATGAAAACATAGCTGTCAGAAAAAACAATTTTTGCGGCCATAATAGACCTTATGCATTATGAAGTATAACATCAATTTTTTTCGGTAACTACTACGTATACCACAATGCAGTGTTTCAGTAGTCACGCAACAAAAGAATATGGCTGTACTACGTCATAATGCTTAAACAAGCAGTTCCAGTATAAAAGGGATAGCCCCGCCCCCTTTCTCGGCCTTGCAACTCAAAATTTGAAATTCAAATTGCAGAGCAGTAGAGAAGCAAGCGAGTGTTTCAGTTCTCTCGTGTTAGAATACTAAATTTCTTATGCTAAAATGTAAATAAGCGAGAGACAAATGAACAGAAGGAAGTTAATATCTTAGTAATGATTTCCATAAGCGTTATAGCGGTGTTCTTTCACTTGAGGGCTTCCTAAGAGTTTGGGTTGAATTTCGCGCAATAGAATATGTCAGGGCGCACTCCAAACATGTTGTGGAGCTGTGAGAGAGATGTTCACTCCACAGAAGTTGAGTGACAACTGAAAATGTCATTGGCCTGGCCAGGCCCTTTTATACCGGAACTTCTTGTTTAAGGTATATCGAGTAAGCTAAGAATACATTTGCTTGCAGGTTACATTAGAGATGGCAAACAGTTGTAATATATTCCACAACGTAAAATTACCATTTGTAACATATTCCGTCAGGTAAGACAAACAGGAAAGTTGTAACATACTCCACGTAAGACAATCAGTTGCAACATATTCCATAACGTAAGACACTGATCCGTTGTAACATATTCAACAACGTAAAACAGACATTTGTTAAGCCTCGTTTCCATATGATCTGTAACGGTCGGCGATGGTCTCCGACACGATTGGTGAGATTGTCTACGTCTTGTCCAAGACATATGGAAACACTCTTTCCTAGCCTCTGCGATAGTCTGCGGCAAACGGTCTGGGTCATCGAAAGAGTAGAACGTGGTTCAACTTTCCCGACCATTACGACCATTACTAAACCGCCGACCAAGAACAAATTGATGACAACGCCTGTCTGAGATAGTTTGCGGCACGTCGGGGACACACCATTGTTCCTATTAAAACACGTGTCATTAACTGTCCAATAGGAATTGAGATACATTTTACCGCCATTTTGGTTTATGTGATTCGCTTGCCTGTGATCACTCCTAAATATATGGAAACACTTGTGTGTGGTGTCTGCGACACGTCCATCGCAGACGGTCGCCGACCGGGCCGCAGACCGTCACCGACCGTTACAGATCATATGGAAACCAGACTTAATATATATATTCCACAACGTAAAACAATAATTTGTAACATATTCCGTCACGCAAGACAATTAGTTGTAACATATTCTACAATGTAGGACAATCCGCTCTAACTATAGCAATAGCAACACGTGTGACAATAAATATATTTGTGATTAAAAACAAGAATAGTAACAACAACAACAGCAGCAGCAGCAACAACAACAACAAAAACAACGCCAATGCACATTTGTGTCATGGTTGTTTGGACAACTTAAAAATAGTCAACATCACGGACAGCTAATCCAAGTCCTTCTTGTACTCGATGTTGGTTTATCATGAGCATGGTAAAATTATATCACGACTCAAACGTTCTTCAGAAATTACTGGAATACTGAAAAGGCTGTGTTTCTTGATTCTTCGAAGTAACTGACTCAAAGAACCACAAAACCAAGTGGAATAATTAGAAGAACATTCGATTCACTAATGGTTTCATTGGTTGAAACGATGAAAAGGATGGAGGGAAATATACAATGATATGCATGATACTGCACCAAACGTGCTGAAAGGTTAGACAGTGTTTATGTAAATAGCAGCTGCATGAATCCATCGGATTTGTGCAACGATTTCCAAGAATGCCTCTATTAGCTTTTAGCTGAGCTTGTTTACATTTTGGTGATTTTGAGGCCCAACGATACATTTGAAGGGTTTGCGAATTTGTTTTGCTTTTTAAGATTTGTCTTGCATGGTGGTAAGTCTGACTGTTTGGCTTCGTACAAAGAGGCATTTCCTTTATATATGGACAAGGGAAGCGTCTTCTTGCTCATGCATTTGTCAAATTCTAGGTGACTGGACTTGAAACGTACTCTGATTTGATTTGATTTTTATCAAAATCACAAGCTATTTTATACATAAGGTGACACACATTATACATCGATACATGTTTTAAATATAGCAAATGGCAGACGAATGCAAACAAGAGTATAAAACAGTACTATGCAGAATCAAATCAAAGTGAGAAAGGTTAAATATCTACATAGATTCTACACTGCAACAAAATAATAATTTCAATCTGTTTCTTGTGCTGGGGAATATAAACTGACTGCTGCCTATAGCTCAAAAGTGTTAGTGCCAGGAGAATATGTATATATATTAATTTCCTCTGCTTATTACAAACCTAAGCATAGTTCATATTAATTGGTTTTGAAATTATGTCATCATATGATATCAAAAATTGCCATCTTGGACTTCGCATAACTTTATAAATTTTATTTGATTCAAATTCTCTAAAAAGATCTAAAACGCTTTTTTAAAACCCTTAGCGACGCGACCAGACCTGAACTCGAAAATTGATTACCATAGAAACAGGTTTACCGTCATACATATCTGATAGAATCACATATGTTCCCTTGTTAGTTTTAGGTCAAAATTGGGAGTTATATTTCGGATAGTTGTTAGTCAGATACATTTAAAAAAGTCGAGAGCCCTCCTCCCAGTCTAGTTAGTGCTATAGGCCCCACATAGGTCAGGTTTCTTAAATCGGCCAGTCGTATTTGCTTCTCATTGTTTCATAATTATCTTTAAGGCCATTTGGCTGTTATAATATACGTGTGAGTTTATTCTTTCGTGCAGAGAAATGGTGTAAATAATAGGCCGATTTCCGTTAACGTAATATTCATGAATAACGAATAGACCTTTTCAATTCAACACACCTTTGGATGTGGAAACAAAGAGACATTTGTCTCAAGCATCCAAGTAAGGACTGCCAGGCTCATTATTACATTAATAACAACAGTCAAAATCCTCCTTGACAGTCCCTTACAGAACAGTTTGGATGCAACTGGGCCTTTAACCGAAAAATTCCGGTTGTGAGCTCTGGGTTTCTATTCGCTCATAAAGGTTTTTGTAGACTTACAACAAGTTCAAATCACAAAAGAATAGTCAATAAAAATTCTACCGAACACTATTTGCTCGGGAATCATCCTCAAAATATAAAAATAAAAAGTGCAAAGTGCTTGGGGAGGGCGTAGCCCCACCGAACGATATACTAGGCTGCATGGCAGCATTATAACCGGAAGACATTTACTTGAAGCTATATTGTAGGGGGAGATTTACGGTATTTAAAATACTTTTATCAAGATCTAAACCGTTGTATGAGCGTTAACCCGGCTACGGGAGCCACATGAATTATGAGTTTGCTTAACAAATACCTTCCGAAAGCTTGACAACCTCCATGCACAAATAAAGGGATCCAAGGCAAATTTTAGAAGAAAGAAAACATCAACTAACGCTTCAGCTATTATGACCTTCTTATTCTCTTCATTGGTTCTGTTTTCCCAGAAAATGTCTATGTACGATATGACAGATTCCGGTAGGGTGAAAATTGTTACAGATCCTACCATTACAATTGTTGCGATTGCTAGTCGTTTATTAAAGCTTCTTCTATTCCTCTGTGACTCGGTATTCTCTGTTTTAAGGTTTCGGTTACTCGCTTGCAGACAGCTTTGTTGCTTTTGGTATGCCAAACACAAGTAGATATTCAGTACGACTAAACATAATGGAATAAAACCCAACATCACAAATGTTTCTACAAAATTGTTTGCCTTCAGTGGTAAGCCCATGACTCGGAGTAAAGCGAACACAGTTGTGATCACAACAAATGCCAGCATACTTATCCAAACATTGATTCTTGTGACCCAGCGACTGTACCGATAAGGAAATCTCACTGCTATAAGTTGACTCGCACAGAGCCCCAGGCACATTAGAAGGGATGTGTTCATACTTAATATTGAGACTATATGGGCTTTTCTCATGTTATTCTCGAACGTTTTGCTGCTATTTCTTGACAGCAGCACAAAACAGCGATACGCTTCCAATGGGTTTGTGATTGTTCCCGTTAAAAAGTTGGCGATTGAGATCCCGGCGAGAAAATGTGAAGTTGGTGCCCGAAGAATCTTTGAGCGATTCCACCATAACGCAAACAGGAGTGCGCCATTTCCAACAGTTGTAATCACGGCCAATGCAGAGAATGACACACCCAAAGCTAGCAGTAATGTTTGTAGCCCGTCATCCATGGCAACTTGATACGAATCGATAAAATGTTGAAGTACAATCTTCTCAAAATAAAGTTTAGATGGTGACAATGAAACACAAGTTTTATTTTACACAATCCAATGTTTTGCACTTGTACTGTGCCCGCATTAATGCATACACTTTACAAGTACACCTTCCAGAGCTTCACTTAGACTGAAAAGCTTATCTTTGTGTGATAAATAAAGTACGCTACTAAAATGGCATCCACAGTTGTGAATTGCAAACTTCTATGTCATTCACTGTTATACTCTGTAAAAGTCTTCTTAGAATGAAGAGGTAACTTCCTCTGTTGTTTTGTGAGCCCACTTATTCCTTCACGCCTGATACATTTGTTGTTTCTGTAATGTGAACGTTCGAAATCAACCAACGCTATAGGTGTGAAGTGAAACAATTTGTGAAAGGGAGTGAAAAAAATTGCATTTTTCTTGAAATAACGATATATGTTTTCAAGACCTTTTGAAAGACACGTTTCGTAGACTCTACTTGGCTGAAATGCCAGAAACTTCGCTATGGTCTGCTTTAGATTATCTTGTTGGTTAATAGCACATATGACGTGTATCCTCTATCACGTTCGCTGTCATGCAGACCTCGAATATAAAGCGGACGAAGAATATTTGCCGAAGCTTAAAACGTGGCTAGGACATCACCTTAAGTAAATTCAAATTATAAAATATGACGACAGAACTATATTGTGTTTTCTAAAGGACTCGTACACACTAGCATGGTTATGCCTTTTCCCACATGTTGCCCGTTTAGAGAACTAATACCACCTGGACATGCGCGATCTCCGGTATATTGTTGCAAATATGAAATACAGGGTAGGTTTGAAAAGGTCATGATTCCATAGCTCAGCAGCGATACAAACTTCGCCTTGGTCTGGCTTAAACTATGCACGTGGTGGATAAAATACATAAAGGATATATTCTATGTCGCAGTAGTTGTTGTGCAGCCATGAATATATAAGACAAATGAAGTGGCTATTTTGGAGAACGAAGAAGCGACTAGAACTCTATACCTCAATTAAATCACCGAAATTAGAAATGTAACATAGTATTATTCATTCTTCAGTATACAATATTTTCTAGCTATGTGCCACATTAGGCCGGTTGACACTAGATATCCAAGTGCACTTCAAGTGCACGTATACAGCCAAGTGCACTTGAGAACAATTTCGGGAAATAACTAAATAACAGGTGTCATTTCTCGGATACTTCAAAACCAACCTATCAATCAGTATCCGCGGTTAACGTTCTGCTGCACAAATCCTTTCATTGGAAATAACGATCTGTCAATGTAATTAGCGACCTGTCATTGTAATTTGCAGCTATACACTGTAATTTATCAGCTGTCAACAAGCTTGTATTCTGATTGGGTAAGTCTGCTTCAATTGTGGTGTAGACCACTCTTGGACTTCGGCTTCTTTGAAAAGTACGAATCACTACGGCAACAAAGTACGAAGCTCGGCCTCGTATTTTGATGTTCATGCACACTCAAGTGTATCTCAAGTGCACTAGAAGTACACTTGAGTTCGCTAGTGTGAACCGGCCTAATATATATATAAAGATGAAAGAGAGTGAATTCTTTAGTTCGACAAGGCATACGAGTGTCAGCTTTGATCTAAGCAATTTGCCTACTATAGCCGAACATTGAAAAGGTGCTCCAGAGGCCGCGGAATGGAAAGGATAAAAACCAATAGCAAGTTACTACTAGGAAGGATGTTTCAAGCATGGAGAGTAGCAGATCCGAGTGATAAACAGATATGAGTGATTAGAGAACAATTTCAAATACATATATGTATATTATGACCGCAAAAATGTGAAGAACTATCACCAAGGCATACGGCCAATCTAATTAATCCAATTCAAGATTCTTAGAAATTAGCTAGGTGTTTTGTTACTGTTTAGATATGGG
>JAOBYG010575495.1:0-14888 GCA_025403545.1 Epizoanthus stellaris | reverse complement strand
ATTGTCCCAAGAGAAGTGGAATTTGTTTTTCTATTAAGTTGAATATGTCTACAATGCACCATATGAAATGATTCCATAGATCTGAAACATAATTTCAAAAATCTCAATTTTGACACCTCTCACATGGAACTGCCGTCTTCCACAATTTAAACGGGTATTTTTGTGTCTAAATTTATGACAGGTACACTAGAATATGGATCAAGATAACTTCTCTTTCTTCACATTTGCAACTGATATTTATTTGTGTATAACTAAACAATTAGTGAATCTTTACAGAGTCTTTCTGTTCCGAGTATGCATGTTCTACAAATTATATTGCACCATTGGATTATCACGTGACCATCCTTTGGGAGCGAGCAAGGGTTGTATTGCACAACTATTATGTAACCATCTGAGGAACCCGCAGCACGAAGATGAAAGTTTTTTTGGTGTTTCCCCTGCCAAATGGGAGCGACATAATATAATTAATGACAGAAGAATTAGAACTTTGATTATTTCTGCTTAAAAGAGTAAAGAATAAAGTTTTCTTCCAAGTTTATATACAGAATAAAACAATTAGTGAGTCTTTACTGAGTATTTACATACGTTTGTCCCTTTTAACTCTGTTACAGTTTATCTTTCCCAGACTTTTGTTCATGTGTTGTTGAATTTACTTGCAAACGTACAAAACAAATTCAATATTCTGCGGCTTACGTAATTATTCCAAAATAAACATGCTTAGCCTGCTGATCAGGCGCTCATCGATAAATATTCATTTTCCTCAAGTTCCTATGCCTCTCCTGTTAATTATGCATTAGTAACAGATCAATAAATATTGATTTTCTTCAAGTTCCTTTGCCTCTCCTGTTAATTATACATTAGTAACAGATCGATAAATATTGATTTTCTTCAAGTTCTTTGTATTTTGGAGTTTCTGATTTTTGCCGAGTTAGCCATAAGTTGGGCAAAAAACAACAACATCCACTTGTATTGCTTGACTTGGCACTTGCCATATATGGCACAGCCAAGTAAATAGTGGTTTCACTAATAGAATTATTTGTTAGAAATTTATGTGGAATTTAGTTTATCTGGGGTGTTATGATCAGTCTCTTCGATCTGCAAAAATATAGGGCATCAAATTTAGAAAACATTTAAGCTGATTTCTTTGAATGGTGCAGAAATTACTATTTAACTTTTGTTGTTGTTGTTGTTGTTGTTGTTGTTTGTTGGGAACAGTACACTGAAATTACATATAAAATTATTAATGTTTGAAATAAGGTAGGTTTTTTGCAGTCATACATTTCCAGTTAGAGTTCCAGGTATGGTTCCAGGCATATGCATACCATTCATACAGAAATTCCTCCAAAGATCCAAGCCAAAAAACTCTATTTCTATTCTGTCATCGTTTTTGACATGACTGTTCATGTTCAAATCCTGTCTGATGTCGATTAACAGATACATGTATTAATTTCAGCATACACATTTTTTGAAAACTTGTGTAACACTGTCAGATTTTACATCATTAAATACATGTACCATTAAGCCCCGGCTCCCCCAAGAAAATAATTATGCTTAGAAGATGCAAAAGTATAGTTCCAACAAACATGAGCCCCCTCCAAAAAAATAAGATGTCTTATATGTACATAATAAAGTACTTAAAGGATGGTCATTTTAAGATGAAAAGTCCCTTCCAATAATAAGCCCTCCCCTTGTTTGAGAATCATCTCAAATGCAGCAAATGCCTTCCCAGAGAAGCTAAGATGTACTTGATTTCCAGGGGGAGCGTGCCCTTGGACTTCGCTAGTTACCGGAATCCAGGGCACTTGTGTGTATCTACAATACACGTACCCTTACCTAGCTTGTACAGTACATTGTATTTACGTTTGTGTAGGGCATGTTAATGAAATATTGCTGGGATGTAAACAAATTATTTGTCTTCTTAAAAAACCCTTTCATTTAAAATTGATACAATTTGTTTTTGTAGGAGTTTAGGCGTTCATCTGTCCAAGGTGAGATCGTTAACACTTGACGCCTGGGAACCAGAACTATTCAAGGTATGTGTGATGGTGGAAATGACAGTGACAGTGACTAACAGTGACAGTGACGATGTAATTATAACAGATGGATTGGATGAAAGATGTGTACAGACAGGCAGACAGACCGACAAACAGAGAGCGAGATAGGAAAACAAGTACTCCAGGCACTGTCACTGGGACCTTTACAACTAGTAACCAGACAAATGGACACAAAAACTGGTCAGTAGATAAACATATAAAAAAGCAGAAAAATACAACTGAACATTGGCAGAAAAACTAGCTGACAGGATAGACAGAGAATTAGGCAGATGCACGTAGGTAGAAGTATAGTAGGTAAAACATCAGTAAATAACTCAGGCAAACAGACAGGCAGGCTGTCAATACTCCATATGGTCATGGACAGACCCAGTGTCACAAGTGCTTTACCTTGGTCTTATTTTTTTTCCAATTTCAGCTGATGTCTGAGTTAGGGAATGATTTAATCAATGGTATATACGAGGCCAATATTGGTGCAAGTACTAAACCCACACAACATAGCAACAGGTAAGATGACCAGCATTGATGGTACTGTAGCGACTTCATGACCAATTAAGGGGGTTTATTTAGCAATTATCACTAACTGTGGCAGGGTTAATTGTCCATAGCAGCTGGTAGCCGTCTAAAATCATCTACTACTTCAGTCATTCTTGCAGCCTATTTTCTTCAGATTTAAAATATATATCAGAGACAAGATTGTGATGGTAAGGGTAGTAATATTTCGACTACTATTCCAGTGTCTAGTCGTTCTGAAGTGTCACAGTTTGCAAACAGCATTATATCCGGATGAAAAAGAAAGTCACTGAAATTAATATTAAAATAAATATTAAAATAGCAGTAATTTTGTTGAGACGTTTAAGTCACAGTTGACAATAATATTGTCTTCAACTTCTTAATGTGAAAGCTTTCGAGAAATTAAAGTTGGAACTAATTTCCATTTTGCAAGCTATCACAGATGACTGAATTTCTAATTACAGCATTGTAGATGTGACCCTGTAATGGAACCTTTGTTAATCATCTGGAAGCGAGAATATTGAACACAAATCCTCTAAAAATTGATTGCAGTTGTACAGATATCTGTTCATCGGCTAGCTGCTCGGGTGTTTGTCCATGTTTATCTATTTGTATCCTAAAATAACGATCAGTCTTGTCCATATAATGTCTGCCACACCACAACAATTTTATGATCGCAGTTTATTGATGACAGGGTACCAGTGAAAATTTTGAAATTATATTTTAAAAACTGAGGCACTCATGAATTTCTGAAGTATTGACAGCTTGGCCATCAGCTATATATTGTCTGCCTCGCAACTTCTTGCTAAAATAAATTTCACCGATTTGCATAATTTGAAAACTTCACCAGTGCTTCAGTTTTTAACATAAGGATTCTACGTTTTTGCTGATTACTAATTCTGTCCTACTTTTTCCATTTCTGGCATAAGGAAGTGCTGACTTGTAATCTGGAAAATGGTGTACTGGATGTAACATCTTGCAGAATTACCTTTACAAAGAGTGCATAAGTTTTTAACAGTTACGATATTTTCATAACATTTACTCTGGTAGGTTAGAAAAAGAAGCTTGGATCAAGTCAAAGTACGTTCAACACAAGTTTGTTTCACTGGATCTGTTCCTGAGAAATTTCAGGAGACTTGATAGAAACTTAATAAAGAATCTTGCAGTGATGAAGGGTTATCATGATAGGAAGAATTCGCTATCAAAATCCAAAATTGGTAAATTGTTTAAAAGGAAAGGAGCTATTAAATCAAGCTTTCTGCAGAAGACAAGAAAGGACAAAAGAAGCAATTCTGGCCGAACAGTAGAACCAGCTTTGGAAACAAAAACATTGAAGGACTTACATGTAGCTAAACTTGAAGGAGTTCCTGCTCCTAAAGTGGACATACGTATAGACCCTGTGAGTAATGGAACAAAAGAGCCTGATGGTGTACGTGATCAGGAACTAACTGAACAATTATCAACTAGTCTTCCGAGTGATTCACTTCTAAGTGAGATAATAAACTCAAGTGGAGACAATGGTGTTCAAGCTGTCTTTCTGAATGTGGAAACTACAGATGAACAGGTTGCAGAAACTGAAGACATTGCCAGTACAAGCCAACCACTGTCTCCAAAACCACCACTTGCCGAAGAGGAGCATGACTCATTTAGCTTGGACTCATCATCAAAATCTTCCATGGAAGGAAGCATCGGTGAAAGTCTAGCTACTAGGGATAGGTCTGAGTCATCAGACTCGTTAGAACATGGACTGTCAATCAAGAGGGACTCTGTTGCCATTCCAGAGAGGGAAGATGAAAGTAGTCATACAGAGGATGAAGATCCAGATCAGGTGGAAGAAGAGCGGCAGAAAGCCATCGAAGTGCTGAAACATTTACAGCCAAGCAGGGTAAGCATGATAATCTGCTGCATTTCTGTTTCTGATGATAGTTAGAGGTTAAAGCACTCTTGCTCATGCTTCGTCGGCAAATACATGAACGAGTTCAATGTATAATGAACGAAGAATTTCGAATACTGCACTGTATTCGCTGACAAAGCACAAACAAGAGTGCTTCAACATATTTAGCATTCAAGTTGTGTTTGCTGCAAGATACTAAACCAAGAAAACTAGACATAAAACACGCATCTAATTGAACCAGGGAAACCGGATTTCATTCATGAAATGCTGCCAGGTGCTGAACTCTGGCGAAACAAAGTGAAAGCAACTAAATTTGTCGAGGAAATAAAGCCACTCGTGTCCTTGTTTGTCTCTTGCAACTATTTCCATGTGATAAAAAATGCATGGTTTTTCAGTGCGTTGTACTTTTTATCACATGGTTTTTGCCATTGTCATGAGGTACAGTATGACCACATGGTACAAATAGACCAATCAGAACTGAAGGATTAGTACTGCATATGAAACTTGAATATTAATAATTATACGATATACCATACTAAATATTGTGGAATACTGAAATATCCCATGAGTGACTTGATATTTCAGTTGACACTTGGGCCGTACATGTGGCTGAGTGTGTATACAAAGAAGAATGGAGTCACAATGGGATATTCACTGTATTCCAAGGGAAAGCATTGTATAATTACTATAACTCTACATGTATGTACATTTGCATACATGTACAACCCATGGGATGCCACTAATATGCAATGGCTCTCAAGCTTGTTGATTGGTTTGTTTTTTATGGCATAGGATATAAGTCAAAGTATAAATAATACTTATATTTTTAAAACCATATCTAGGCTGGGTTATTTTTTACTTCCTTGGGGTTAGAACTCTCCCTTAGTACACTAAAGCTGAAATTGTGTACGTTGCTGGATTCCTTGCCTGACATTGCCGAGTGCTTATGTTGCAGCTGTTGTACAAAGCTGCAGAGTGGAAGAACCTGCCCCTGATGGCAGCAGCATTTGCAGAAGGTTGGTGAAAATTAAATGGAAAACTTGTTTTTGCATGGATTTGAAATTCTTGTGGCAGTTATATGTATGTTAACCATTAATTTGTGGATGGTCTATATTTTGGGTACAACCGGAAGTACAGCTGGGTAGAGGAACCCTGATAGGACTGTAAAGGGCTTAAGCATTTTAGTCATCAGACCACCTACCGTATTTACCCATGTATAGGCGGCACTTTTTTTTACAAGATTTCCGGTCCAAAGTTAGAGGTGTGGCCTATCTAAGGGTACAAGCAATTACAGGTCATAGATATCCGTAATTTTCAAAGGTAAAACATTTATTCGACATGTCTAGAGTTTGTGCAAAATCATTGTGACACTTGCACTTTACAGGAGATGTTTCTGCCACTCTGAATAAAATAGGCTGCAGTCTTTGCTTGTGACTGCATTTAGCTTTCTGTAGTCAATGCAGAAGCAGATACTTCCATCCTTTTTCAATATGGGTACAACTGGATTTGACCATGGTGACATCGACTTTTCTTCCTCTATCCATTCCCAGGCCCGTAGCCAGGAATTTCTCTTGGAGGGTTCAATTTTTTTTTGCGGGAGCCAATTTTTCATTCAGTGGGGTCGAATTATTTTTCAGGGATTTGATAGGGTATATTTTTGAGAAGTGCCTAGAAGTGGGGTTTGTTTACTATTTTCACCATATTTTTCACTATATTTTTACTAAAACATTACGATTTCAAATATGTTAGGGGGTTCAGTCGAACCCCCCATTCTATGGGCATGATTCCCTTACTTGATTTTTCATGGCTGTGAGAGTTGTTGGTTAAACTATGTAGGAATGGAACAGTGAAAATAAAGAAATTTTATTAAAATGGACCATTTACTTCCCTGCCTCACCATACTTCATTTTGAGGCAGAAACGTTTCCCTGAGAAATTGGCTCAAAGTTTGGGGTGAGGCCTATCTAAGGGTGTAGCCTATACATGGGTATATATGGTATGCCAATGTTTTAATGTCATCCTGACTTCATTTTGAAGTTGAAAAGTAACTGAAGGAATAACAGGATAATACTTACACAAATAGTGGCATCCAAATAACTGGATTTAAACAATTTTTGTGTAACTATATCTGATAAAATTATGTGCCAAAAGACACGGAAAAGGAGAGAGGGGAGAGGGGAGAGGGGGTGTTTAGGAATCAGTGGCCTGAGGATTGTATTTGTGTCAACTTATCATGTACATGTAAGTTCCCTGAATCAATATTGTTATAAACTTAACAGTCAATTTTACTTTTCAACTTGACAATGTCAGGATGTTATTAAAACATTGCCAAAGTTATACATGTATTGTTCTGTTCTGTTGTTAACTTTCGTGCCTGTGTGTTTCAATGCAAATTTCTCATCCAATCTCTGAAATTTGAATTTGAAGATTTGATGACATAGTGTTTCAACATGAATTTTTGTGAAATGTTCTGAGAACACAGATAGTTGCCAGGACACATTTTATAAGACTTTATGGCAATTTTAAAGGGGTGCAGTCAGGCTAAAGTAGTGAAATTTTTGAAATTGCACAAATGACCTAAGCAATGATCTGAGGATGACTTTTGAGAACTCTGAAATTCTTTCATTTTCACATGCCTACAGTGTCTACTAGGTCCATATAATCTATCACACAAAGCTTCTTTGCTATAAATGGCTAAAACCCTCCAAATTCCTGCCTGAATGTGCAGATAGTGACAACAAAAACATGCAAATTACGAGCAACAGATGTTGACTCAATAATCATGTCATTGTGATATCTCAGTTAGTTAGTTACTGAATTCTAGAATTGTAATGCGCATTTGAACATACATATGGGCAATGCACAATATAAATGCATTACTTAATTACCATTACATGTACCATTAGTTAGTCGTGTATTTCATATACAATGCATTTAAATGGACTGTGTATTTCATATACAATGCATTTAAATGGACTGTAAACAACACTATAAAAGCATTGCTTGTGCAGTTATTCCTTATATAACTGGTTTTCACTTAATCTCCAGGGATTCAAATGACAAAGGGCATGTCGGCCATGTTTGTGCCCAGAACAAAAGAAAATAATTACAACTCTATTGTTAAGGGGCACAAACATGGCGGCTATGACGTCAAGTAAAAACCAAGAATACCGGTACCTCTTCAAAAAAGAATCTACATGTAAAACAAAACTGAACAAGTGATATTCAGCTAAGGTGCAGGGTGGCACAGATGGAAGTGGATTACAAATCAACAAACTTGATTTTAATACCCGGGGTTCAGAAATCAAGATTCCCATAGGATGGTTTGGCTTGTTTACTATCAATGACTTGTTATTCTAAATTTCTTTCCTTTCATTACTATTGGTAGTTAGTATTGTTCACATTTGGATTATAATAAATCCCAGTTAGAGATAATATTATTGGCCATATTTAAATAGCAGTAATTCATTTTTTATTCTCAGGAGCCAAGGTGAACTGGGTGAATGAGGATGATGATTCCAAGACGCCACTGCACCAGTCGATACTTGGGGTGAGTTTAGGTGGGGATCCAGGGGAAAATGTGACCATTTTCTGAATGAATGAATGAGTGAGGGAAGCATGGGCTTCTTTTGGATGTGTCGGCATGTTCCCCCCAGAAATGTTGTAAATTTTACTCATTAAAATGCCATTTCCTGTGTTCTAGAGACACCACTATAAATTGAGTAGGAAAATGTCCTTTTCACACCTTTGTGCACCAACAGCTCAGTAATAATTATGCAAGCCATGAGAACACATTCATAAGATTTCTATAAGCCATGGGAAATCTGCCATTTCTGGAATTTCTAGTTAGTTAGAAAAATGTTCTGCATTTTGGCTGAGGGAGAAATGGTTCAAATATGTTTACTTATTATGTCTGTGAAATTTGCCATCTTCTCAGTATTGGAAAATTGTTGCATACGTTTATGACTTGTTTAGAAGAATATTACTTTTCGCATTTGGATGATATTGATTGTGTCTATGTTGAGGATTTTACAGTCAAATGCACAGTATGTCACATGCTTTTCATGAATTCATATATTAGGTTGCCAACTGCATAAGAGACCATTTCACCATTCTCTGAAAGCTAGCCAAGCCTTTACCCAGTGCTGAGATCAAGGTTGACCTTGTACTGTCAGAGACATGAAATTAGTTAGCATACATGTAGTAATAAAACTGATATACATATCAAAAGGAAGAGGGTTTGTATCAATATCTAGTCAACGTTAAGATCTAATGCCATACATGTATAACAAATTCAGAACTGTAAAAAGATCATATTGTCAAGTGCAAGGAGTACTGATGAATTTCTTGAATCAACGCTACTACTATTAATCCCTAAGGGGTCCCTTGCTGCCTGTGAGTTCCTAATGCAGAATGGAGCCAAGGTAAACCTGAGGGATGCCAGAGGGCGAGGTGCTCTCCACCATGCTGCTCTACTGGGTCAGACTGGGTATGTACAATAGTTTATAGAGTATTGTGCACACAGATATGTAGAATGTGCTAAATACATGTAGTTACTAAAAGGATTTATTTAATAAGACACAGGGGTTTGGCTTCTACACGTAATCTTGGATGGGATGTTGTAATATACAAATCTGAATGGTATGCCATTGTGTTTAGTGGCAGACCGGCCACAGTTGGCTATTGTTTGCTGGCTGACCACTGCTGAGGGTGGCCAACTGTCATCATGAGCACTGACCATAGCTGACCGTGGCCAACTGTCAGGCTAAAGAGTGTGATAGAATGCAGGAAATTATCCAGCTGAGAGAACCTGGTTGTCATTTTATTTTGATAATTCTAGTACCCAGTGGCTAAACTACGTACACACATGTACATCCACAGAGTTGGTTCTGGAAACAAGACTTTTGAGACTTGTTGTCCAGACTCTTCAAAGAATAGGAAAACAGCCATACTTGAGTTACGAAATAATGTGCTGATTGTGTGTGGTTTTGCAAAGAAACTATTAGCCAATGTAATCAATAACAAAACTGATAATCGAATGAGTAAATTGCCGTGTTGAAAAGATGTCAGTGATAGTACGATCAGTTGAGGAATGGACACATACTTGTGCTGTGCATGTCGTCTATATGAGTTTGAATCATGCTACTCCTTGAAGTTAATATCATGGTATCTTTATGAGTTGAAGACGTGATAACTGTCATCAATGAAAACTAAAACAAAGTAATAGCTAATCATGGCCAATGGTGGCCAATGGTGGCTGATGATGGCCAACTTTGGTTGACCGGTCACGGTCAGCCATTTTTCTCTTCAGCTATCAGGATGGCATACCATCGAAACTTGTGCACATCAGTGTTTGAACAGGGCCACAGTATTGCACTAATTATAATTACAATTAAATAATATTTTCTGAATTTTCCCCATTTCCCTTTTCCCATAAGTTTTAAGATGCTTGCCTACAACACAGGTTCCCCTTATTTGGACAGAGCCAATTAATTGGTAACCAAATTGACTTTGATTTTGTTTGTTTTACTTTATCACCATGACTAAAAAATATAAGACCATATTAGAAAAGGTATTGAAAAGTAATATTGAAAATTTTGTTTGTGAACTCTTGTAACCCGGTCAGTAAACTGACTATGGAAGATTCAAAGTACTTCTGGTTTTTAACTATTAACTGTGACACTGGAATAATGATGTCTGAGCTATTAGAATGTGAGAAATATTCATTGAATTATCACACAGTCAAGCTGTTGTGTCAGAGTGTGTGAGCCTATGCAGCATCCAATCTTCCCACATTCACTTTAAAAGAGTCCCCTCCCTGGTACAGAGCCTAATCTGTGCACTTACTCTGCTAGTACATGCATTCCATCAGGCTCTACAATGTACATGTATCTAATCACTGCAGTGATGATTATACTAACAGACTTTATCTATTTTGTCCCTGCAGCCAGACGTGCTTGTTTCTCAAGAGAGGAGCAAATCAACATGCAGTGGATGAAAATGGAGAGGTATGACACATGACATAAGAAAGTTAATGAACGTAGTTTTTTAAGCATTAATAATATTTTAAATTCAAGTTTAACTTTTTTGTAATGCATGGTATTAATTTGTATTTTTTAAACTGTTTTAAATATATTCATTGTGAATGTATATGTTACACATAGTCCTATGAATACAAGCCATCTACATGTAAATAAAGTGGCCACAGTGTTTTGCTTTTATGTGGATTTCATTGTACCGTGATAAAAACATTGCTTTCAGCCAATCACAGCACATGTTATATCAGGGTTCTCAACAACTTTTGTAGTGATGTTTCCTGTGTTGTCGTTCGATCTATCGGTTCTTGAAACAAAGAGGAATTTTCAAATTTGCATTTCAATGGCAATATTTACAAACAAGAAACATCGCTACATGTATAACAGACCTGTGTAACTTTGTCAGTTTCACACGTAACAGGAGAAATCAACCACACTCATTCGCTTCACTACTTGTGACAATTTCTGATGTTTACCGCTGCTGTAACATGTACTTGTTACATTGTACACCTGTGACCGGTGTTAAGGGTTACGGGTTCAACTGAGAACCTGTACATAATTATGTTCCCTATGCTATACGTGGGTTCTCTCCCCAGTATCTGTGCGACCACATTTTTGGGATTAAACAACAATGATCCTCCTGCCAAAAATGTGGAACATGATTGTGGCCGAAATTAGGAACACCCAGCCATTAGAAACATTTAAACATTTAGTTAAATATTTTCTTTTTAAGTTTTTTTGTTAATTTTTAATTATTGTGTTCTGTATTTTTGTAAATAATTGTGCATTTTTTACCATGTTTGTAAAAAGCACAATATAAATAATTATTACTAGTAATGATATTCAGAAAGATAGCATTTAATAATGTTGGATATTATCAATCAGTAAAGCTAAATTTGTGTATTTTCCTAGGATCCTCTTACCATCGCACTCAAACAAACCAATGCTGACATTGTCACACTGTAAGTATGAGTGATTCTGCTTGTAATTTTTAAGAATAATTATAAATCAAAAATATTCTAATTGTAGTGATGTTGCAACATATTTGTCTTCCTGGAACTAATATCCATGGAAACAGGGCAGGGCAGAACTTCCTCATTATTTTGTCCTCTTGGTTGTTCTACTAATCCCACTGACTCGTACCCATCCCCAATCTATCTCCTTCCTGCGCCCCCTCCCTTTCCTTCCCTCTCACTTTCCCTTAGGCTGTGTTAACATGTAAATGGAGAAATATAACCCTCCTATTGGGCCGCCCTAATCTATTACTTAAAAAAATACTTATCTAATGGTGACTCTCTTTAGGGGCTTTTCAGCACCATGGTATAAATTGATAAATTATAATAAATGAAAATTAACTGGGTTAAAAACCCCATCTGGCAGGGAGGCTGGCCAGATGGCTATTTACACCAGCATGACTGGCGGGCAGAGGACTCGAACTCGGGACCTCTGGGTTACGAGTCAGTGCTTTAAACCACTCGGCCACGCTGCCTCCCTATTGTGTTTTCCCATTCTGTTTATGTGTAAACTAGGGTCATCCTAGTACTAGGGGGGGAGCCTTCCATCTGAGTTATCTTTTGTTTATTTCATGCATGTAAACGGCAGAGGCAGCCTATATTTTCAATTGTTCAGCAGCTTCCTGGCTCACATTTCACTGAAAACCTCAAGAACAAAGGCTTCCTGCATTGCAACCATTTGGATTCTGCATGTGTTCAGTGGCCTCACATTCTAGCTGTTAAAGATATTCAGCGTACTGTACATGTAAATAAGATAAGATCAGATAATAACTTTATTTACAAGGGTTACATTGACTACCACTAAGATAATAAAAGATGGCCCTTAACGACAGTTCATAAAACATAACGTAAAGCATAAAACAACAACAGATCTGATGATATTTTGCAGTTTTTGGATGATAGAAATAAAAATATCTAAGATAATTATGGGCAAATCAAGAGACACGAGAATTCACTTTGGGTAAGCAACCGTTATAATAATTCAAATTCTCACATTTGGTAGACTAACTCATATCCATGGTGTAATTGAGATATCCCTCCTAATGCTTTTAGCATGGTGACCCTTGGGGTGACCCTATCTCCATGTAAACAAGGCACATATTTTGCCCCTTAGAGACAACTGGGTATAATTATACGAGTCAGCTAATAGACCATTTCACAGTTCTGTGAAAGATAGCCAAGACTTTGCCTGCACTGCAACTGTTAGAGACATGAAATTACTTAATATAATAATAAAATTGATATATATATATATCAAAAGGAAAGGGGTTTGTATCAGTGCCTGCTGAATGTTAGCCTCAATGTTATGTAACAAAGTTGGAACTATAAAAAGGTCTATTTCTTACAATAAAGTTTGTTAAATTATGCTTGTATACATGTACACAGCTATCTTGAACTATATGACTGTACATGTATGTACACTTAAACCTATCCACCAAACATGAAAGCTGCGTAGACATGGCTACATCTTAGGTTTTGGTTGATAGCTTTTCCCTGACTGTACATGTAAGTTAGGTTTATCACTAGAATGTCAAAAATGTAGCTCTGATTTTATGTACTGATTACATGAAATTTAGTCAGTACAAGTTTTGTGATTTTTGCTTTGAAAAAATCAAATGTTTCAGTTGAACATTGTACATTATTATTCTCTAGTTTGGTTTTTCATGTTGTTTGTTTTGCAGGCTAAGAATTGCCCGACTCAATGATGAAATGAAAGAGGGTGACGAACTAATGATTGGCATGGCTAGTAAGTGTTAAACTCTACATAATAATTATGTATATGAGAGGTCTGGCAACAAGTTTGTAACATGTTGAAGTGTTTTATTTAACATTACAGATGTTACAAAACTTAATTTGGTACGAGGGACTAATACAGAACCATTAACCTTAGTTCCGTAATTTACAGTTTCAATTTGTTTCAAACAAAATAATTATGAGTTTCTTGCTTGTACATGTACAGTATTATGTCCTTGGAAAGATAAATTACAGGAAATCATAGGAAAAGTTGAAATAATAATTATACAAACTTAAATTAGAATTTTTCTAAATACGTGTGCTGACAATATTTAAAATATACAATAATTTAATACTAGTACATGTATATAAAATAGTAATGTACATAAGTTGTAGTATTGCTTCCCAAAATTGTTTGTTTGGAGGTGCACCTGGCTCAGTTTCATTTTTGTTTCAATAGTGTTTATTTAATAGTTGAATAAAGTTTCTGTTGTTTATCATTTTACTAATAAACTTATTTTCAGGTGATGTAACCTTCACAGATGTGTTTAGAGACTTCTCCAACATGGCATCCATGGATCCTGAGAGATTAAAGAGAAATTTTGACCCTGACAGGCAATCAAATGTTTGAGTCTCACAGAAATATTATTCAGTAATAAATTTATAATAATAATTGCACAAAATAATTTAGAATTCTGGGAGCATTTTTATAAAAATAATCAATTACTTGATTCAAGGTACATGTATCCTGAATTAGAACCTTTTGTATCATGGCAAAACAATTTGGATCATACTTGACATCTTATAAATTTAATATATTATCACTCTTGGTTTTTAGTCATCACTGTCTTTAAAAGTATCAAGTTTGGCTTTATATTTCATTTCCATTTTGAACACTGATGTAGTACTTACACTGCAGTCAAATTATAATGGGTATTGAATGGTCCCTCAAATTTTCAAAGTGCTCGCAAAACTTGGCTTGTGCTCGAACTGCTTGCAAAATTTCAGAGGGTGTTCGTTTGTTCGTGCTTGCATAATTTTTGCTGTGTTCGCATTTTTACATAGGCTTATATGGGGTGCAAACAATTCAAATGCTCGTGCTCGCAACAAATAACGCTTGTGCTTGCATGCTCGCAAGTGCTCGCAAGGACCGGGTAAGGAAAATCGCTTCTTTTGATATGGAATAGGGTAAGGGTTAATTTTGAGGTTCATCAGGCAGCACACACCTACCAAAAATTCTGGTAGAGAGCTGTTGGGCTTATAGTCCAGAAAGTGCATACCAACCTTTTGTGAGCCAGTAGCAACTGATAGCTCACCCCTCTACACAAGTCACTGGCCAGTCCCTAAACTTGCATACACGTACAGTCATTATTCAGTCATAAATAAACAGATGTGGGAATAAGAAGTAAGACATGTATATTTCTGACTATAACTGCTGCTGTTTTCTCCTGATTTGTTTAGTTAATACTACAAAGGAGTTAAGGCAGTAGGTATGGCTGGGGTTTCGGAAATATTCGATTTTCTCATAAAGAAAGCTTCAGGTTAGGAATTTGTTTGGAGGGTCCACCAGATTCATTTGACAAGTTGCAATTGACTTGATCTATTTTGACATAGTTTGACAGCTGTCAATCATTGAGCAATAAACAATT
>JAOBYG010574384.1:0-14894 GCA_025403545.1 Epizoanthus stellaris | reverse complement strand
TGCATTTTGTGAACCAAGATCAAAGTAGATGAAGAACTTTTTCAGAAACCTTCAACCTTGTTTAGTCTGTAAGTACTGTTATAAATTTTTGTAACAACCAGAAAAGCTTGTGAATGGCCGTATTTTATACCAAGAAGATGAAAGTTTCGCCTCAGTCTGACGGGATAATTCATGCGACTAGGTAAATACGAGATGCATAAAAACAGTGAAATTGCTTGTCAGATCAGAGAGACCGTGCACAATAACACTGGGTTTCAAAGATTTGGCGGGAAATGTGTAATTGTTTATAACGAACACAATGGCAGTGGCTCGCTTTGCTTGAACCGTTTAATACGAAGACAAAGTTATCGTTTTCTTCGTCTGTTTTGTGCTTATCGGATTTACCCAGACGATAGACGCACAAAACAGAAGCAGAAATGTTTTGTTCGTCTAATGCTAAATTCCGTATTTACCTTACCAACGAACATTTCGTCTGAGTTAAAATAAATACTGCCAATTTTAATTCTTGATATAAAAGTTCTTACTAAGATTTGAAACCAAGTTCTGAATAGTAGAGATTAATTTCACTTGTGTTTTGTCAAAATTCTAACTAATTTGCCGAGACTTTAGGAGAGGGAAATTACAAATAATTTTGACAAAACAAGTGAAATTAATCCTAATTTTACAAGTCACGGTCATGGAGGGCAAATTACGTTTTGACCGTATATAAAGGATGTTTGACCTCGCGCTGGCGGCAGTGAAACTACATTGAACATCTTCAGTAAAAACGTTGGGAATCTTCGTCAAAGTTTTTAACATATACAGAAAGTTCATAAATATTAATAGGAAAGTATTTGGAAAATCTTTGCAAGGTTTAAAAAAGAATTCGGCAAGGTTTCAAAGTGTTCGGTAAATCTTCGAAGGATTCGTAGAATTTCGGAAAACTTCGGAATGTGTTCGAGAAAGTGCTTGCTTTCCTTGCATAATTGAGTGAGAAATGCCCAGAAAATTCTCGAGAAAACGTAGCTGCTCAGAATTTAGAAGAAACTTTGTTGTCAGGAAGTCAAATGCGGCTCGTTTCTTAAACCTGTTTGTTGGTGCTATTAATTTCCACTTATATAATAAGTTTTGCCTTGATAAAATCAGTAAAAGGAAAATACTTTACCGTATTTCCTCTATTTATTTTTTTCAGTGGTTCTGGACTGGGGGCTAATTAGAAGGGGGGGGGGCTTATTAGAGGCTAGGGGCTTAATAAATATTCATGTTCTTTAGAAATTCATAATTATCTTTAATCACAATTTGGACAGCTGACAATGTCTTTTAACTGCTTGCCAAGAGAAAAAGATCACAAAGTTCAGCAATTTCAGATAAATGTAGGCCCTAATGATTAATATATAATTTCACAAAACTAAACAGTTTATGGTCATAAAAGAAACACAAAAGCTATGCCCCCCTTAGGGGTGGGGACTTAACAGAGGCTGGGGGCTTATTTAATTTTTGGCACCTCAGACTGGAGGCTTATTCTGTGAATAAATATAAGGCAGATGGATTAGAATATTCTATCAACATTTTTGCTTCTCCGACTCTGGAACAATTTTATTTGGTCAGTGAATGTGTTTGACACAACTTTTATAACAAGTTATGTTTCAATACTTGGGAAAAAATTGCTTTTACAATAGAAGTGTAAAATTTTGAAATTAGTAGGCCTCAACTTATGACTGATCATTTCATAGCATAATGAGATAATGGATTGATGGAAGATCACATTCGTGAGCAAAAATAGAGATATTGGGCATGGCCCCTGCATATACCTGGCCTGTTGGGGAGGGGCTGAATAGACCAAAGCCAGAAACCTATTAAAGGGGTTTCAGAATAATATAAATGTACCCTTGAAAGCAAGAGCAAAATAATTATTGGTGTGGGGCAAGGCCCCCCTGACCCTCCACCTGCTCCTGGCATGATGATATACATGTAAGGAGTCTTGTTCCATTACCCCTATGCTGGGATTAAACAAGACTCAAGAGCCAAGTTCACAGCACATTACCATACCATCAGTCTTTCGTACTGCTGCTCCATTGTGATAAACAAATTGTGATAAACAAATAAACCACCAGTACAGTATGAAATGTACAATAATAATTATGTCAACTGCCCCCAAAAGAATGACATGTCGTTAACCCAGATGTACACTAGAGGGGTCAACTGGCCACTGGCCAGCAGCAGTAACTCATTGACCAACGGAATTCTGAAGGAACTGCCCCATTTGACCAATAAAATCCTGGATCAACTGGCCAATTGACCAGCTCGAAGTAAAATAAATTGATATGCACAGAAGAACAACCAACCAAAGCAGTGTATAAATCTCATAAATTTATATTTACTGAAATATTAACAACCTGTCCTGCAGGAGATACTATTATACTAACATAGTGCTAATTATATTAAAACTTATTACACTACATAACTGGTATCAAAGAAACTGTTGACATCCTGTGGGGACAAATTCCCAATCTGCCTTTAAGGCTGTTTTCAAATTTCTGCACAACTAGCATAGAAACTAAATTATAATGAATTCAAATTCAATATAATAATTAAGTGCTCAGTTCATTTGATGTTTAACATGCACAGCAGTTACAATTTTAGACAACTACTTGCATATGCACAGTCAAACTCCACTGTAGCCATCATCTTTCTTGAAATTATGACTTCATGACACAAAATTGCAAAAATATTCTGACCGCAATTAAATTTAGTAATACAAAATAAAGTGTAAGAATAAAATGCCCTCAAGTAGTAAATATAAGGGCATAAGGTGTCAAATAAGAATATAATTTAAGTACCAGTAATGCAGATGACTTTTCTTGTGCATCATGAATACATTTTCTTACTAAAACTAAATTGGGATAATTGAATGGTAGTTTCCTGTACAATTTTCTTGACCAATAACTGGTTTGATTGTAACTAAAATAATCTTTGGACAAGTTTAATTTACTGCTAAGTAAATGTGTTGTGAAAGACTCATCTCTGTTAAAAAATATACATCAAAATTCACAGTAACAAATTTTAATGTAATAATTTAAAACTTCTACTGTGGAATTTGTCTATTAAAAGTGATAACTGGACAACTGCATAGCAGACATGATCAAAAGGAAACTCCACTGTACTTGAAATACTTCACAGCAATAACTTTTTATGATTTCTACTTAAAAATTGAACATTTTTATTCTTAGTTTCTGCAGAGATATCTGAAATTACAGGGATGCCGGAGCCGGGGGGGCTGGGGGCCCACTTTTTCCGAAAAAATAAAGACGTACTAAGAGAAGAGTCTCTTCAGCCCCCCCACTTCAAGTCACTAGTCAGCCCTCCCACTTGGAAAAATGTTCCGGCGTCCCTGAATTAAACTACATATCAAGTTGAATTAACTTAAATTCTAGTCCAAATTCAAAAGCTGTTAAAATTTTCAAGTGCTCAACTTCATTTTAAATTAAATTATTAAAACATTCATTTCAATTTTTGATGCCAATTTTGTTATAATTTAGTACTGTTAATAAACTGGTGCTTTTGTTACATGTCAGCAAGTTGCATATCCTGAACACCATTAATGAGAATCATGATAATTTTAAAAGTGCAAGAAAGTTCTTAACTTGAAGTTGCTTCGAAATCATAAATTCCTGACTGATAATGGTATCAATCTTACCATAGTTATTGGAGGGAACTGGTTATGAAACTCAGTGAGTTCTTTGTTATATGTTTTTGTTCTCTATATCCTTTCATAACCAGTTAGTTTTTAAAACAACTATGATCTTACAAACAAAATTTACAACCAAGTGTTTTATCAATTATCACCATTAAAAATAAGAAGCTGCTGTGGAGTCATCACATGCTGACATAATTGCAAGCATTCTGTCTTGCAACAGTTCCAACAAAAACATATTGGCATGTACAACTCTTGGTCTGTGTTCTGGCAGGGGTAGCTTAAATGTTTCAATCATGATTCTCACACAATGTTTATACTGCCTTAGCCAGGTCCCCTGGCGCCCTTTTTTCTTTCGAATAGCGCGAAGGATTATGGGGGAGAGCTCATAAGAAGAAGGAGAAGCTCGCCCCAGTCCTTCTGCTGTTGCTTCTAACATGGTCACATATTTACAAGCGGAGATGACAGGGGACCTGGCTAATACTGCCTCTCAGGTGGTGTTTTTCCACACCTGATTCCTCTTATCATGGGAAGGGGTTGCATCAAACCCTCCTTAATATTTTGCCAATCAATGACCTATTGGAACAAACATTGCATGTGTAGAGGAATTAACTCATTAGCAATTAAATTATAATTTAATTAACTCACATTTTAAATAGATATACATAATTAAAAAAAATATTCCATAACCTTGGCTCAATTTTGGTCAACAAGTGGACAAAAGGAAATTGCTACCAACAGCATCTACTAATTATCAAACAAAGCAAAACCTTTTTGTGCACAATTAGAGATTTAGCATCGAAAGCCATATTTGGAGCCTAAAATTGTTATGTCACAAAAAGATAACTGAAAATAATGTGCACATGTTACTGATTTTTGCTGATTTTATTCTAACTTCAACATTTTTCCTGTTTTCCTGAAACAATATTTTAAAAATCTATCCACAAATTATTTACTATTGTTGTATGTGACAGTTTTTTATTTTTCCTTCTACAAAATGTATTCCAAGAAAATACATCATACATTTTTTGTGAACAATGCATAGCTTAATAGGAAGATTGTGGAATAAAATCAGCACAAATCTATGTGTGCTCTTACTTTTCAGTTTTAATCTTTTTGTGATGTCACATTGATGATGATGATGTCACTGATCAACCAGACCAATCTTTTCTATGTCCAGAAAAAAACATTTCCATGAAATTAGAACCATTGACATTACTACATATGCATAAACCCGGACTCTGTTTTTTCTTTGCAAAGGCTGTGTACTGGTTTTAGAAAGGCAGTTCTTATGTCTTCCTTTTATCAATTTATTTTATAGAAGTTACGGTCCATGATAGCTACAAATGGTAAAAGCATGTTTGTGTCTCAGTCACACCAAACCAAAAAAATAGCAACACAAGTCCAACCGAATGTAAGAAAACTAATGCTATTTTATAAGTGCTTAAACAAAAAGTTAAAGTTCAGTTATTGTAAGTATTTATCATTCTTTCAAATTGAGGACAAATTAACAAGTAACATACCAGTTATACGTACCATTTAATTACAAATATTATTGTCATTATTATTAATATTATTCTTTTGGTTGTTATAGATGTGGTGAATACAATAAAATAAAACAAAAATAAAAACTATATTTAATTTTCTTTTTATCTTCCAAATGTTGGAAGGTGTTGCATACACATAAAGCACAACTTGTTTGTCTCCACTGCCTATCACATACGCCCTTTTTTCCTTTCCTCCCTATATAATAAATTATGGCTATACATACTTGGCAAACATTTTGTCCACTTTCAGTGTTCCAATATCGATTTTATAACAATTTCGATCACTCTCAAACTTAGCTAAGCAAACTTCACTTTACAATTCCTCAATATTTAACATCAGCTACGGTACTTCAATAACTGAAACCCATTCCCATGGTTACTATAGCCAAAACAATGACATCACCTTTAACAAAATCATGACTGTTGCAGTTTTTTGGCAATTTGTACGTCGTTTTTGTTTGAAATATCATGAATTCATATAGTAGAAATGCATATAACAGAATTTCATTGAGATAAAGCAATAAGCTGGTTATGAAAAAAATTACCATTTTTGGGACAAAATCTTTCAACTTTGTGATTTTTATAGAAACTGAACAACTTAGGCAAATAATTTCTAAATAACTTCAGAAAATGCCTTTATGGATAAACAACAGTTTGTAAAAAGTTTGTGAAGAAAAAACAAAAACTGTTTGAGACAAGTGAAAAAACTGCACAGAGGTCTTTTTTGTGACAGAATTGACAAGAAACTTAAATTTGCGAATTTAAAATAAATAAATAATTTGAATAGGCCAAACAACTTGGAAATAACATCACAAAATGTCTTTTTGATTGAATAGTTACTAAAAAGTTTCTGCTGACAAAAACCAACTTGTTTTCAAGAGAAAAGTTAAAAAAAACCTGCAGAATTAGTTGTCATTTTTTATGAAAAAAGTGCAAAACATTTCAACTTTGCGAATTTTTTCGAAACTTTTATGGGCCAAACCACTTTGAAATAATGCCAGAAAATGTCTCTTAGCTCGAAGAACAGCTACTAAAAAGTTTGGTGAGAAGTAAAAGAAACTGCAGAGAATCATTTCGACCCCTACCCCCTTGTATATTTAAGGGTTAACACTCTTTATAATGTAAACTTAGAGTTTAATTTTCAAAATCCAAATACACTATTCTTAATTCTTTTTTAAAGGAGTTAATAGTTTAAAAAATGAAATCACATTTTCATTCAAAAAACTATTCTTGACACTTTCTAATCTCTACTACACTTGGTACAATGCTGTGTAATTACATTTGGTTGTGTATTTTACAGACATTTGCTAATATACTTATTATGTATCTTTATCATGATTACTAACATTTTGGCACTCGCTAGTAGTAACAATTTGTATTGTGACAGAGCCTTGAAAACTGTGATTTTTGTCCTTGAACTGGAACTAATTACAATAGAAAGCAACTGGAAAGCAAAATGATGTTCTACAAACAGTTTAAGAAATCTATTGTCTGTATATCTGGTGTGTAGTTCAATTATTGGTTATTTGTTGTGGATCTTCTGCCAGAACTTGATAGATTTGACAAATGTAAGAACTTTTATGATGCTCTTGCTATTTCGAATTACAACTGAACTGACAACTATATGATGCTGAAATAAAACACAAATCAGCAACTGATTGTCAGTAGAAATACCTAAAATGCTATCTTGACTATTTTGTTATAATTTCCTTTGATTCTTTGAGAGAGCAGAACTCTACTGATTTTAACTCAACTATACATGTACATGCTTTCACTCGTGGAATTGTTCTTCAAAACATGGCATATGGCCAATCTCTTGAAATTAATTCCCATTTTTCTTTAACAATGAATATTTTCTGTTGTGATGAAAATAGTATCAAATTCATGAACATGCTAATTTGCCATAGAATGTCACCATTTTTGTCCAATTCATGTATTTACTCTTGAGTTACTCCACACAAATTAACCAATTTCACTATTACATCACAGTTTGTTTACATTTTCAAAATCTCAACCAAGATTAACAGATACAATTTTCTAGCTTGGTAAAGATAAAACTTGTTTCTGTAGATTTTCTTTCAAATTTGAGAATTTAAGTTTTTAATACATGTAGTGCATCTGGATTTAAGTGTGGCAGGGCAAAATGCAAACAAATCACTCTTGAAATGTCTTTAAAGTAGAGAAATAACATTTTGTTTAAGTTAAACATTGTTTTAAATTTTCCAAAATTGTGGTAAAAACAAACAAAATACTAAAGAATCTAAATAATTTTAACTCTAAGTGCCAAATAAATCACTTTTTGTTTACTTTATTGAACAACCCTTATGCCGAAATTGATTGCTTTTGTAGACAAATAATCCAATAAAGTACCAACTAAATTAATTAATTCAGAAATCAGAGTTAAGGTGGTGTTACATGGGATGATTTTTTGGCACAACTTGCCGAGTGAAAAATTGACACAATAGGTGTTACATGCACCAACTGCAACAAACTTGTGCCAACAATGTTGAGTTTACAAAGGTTATTAAAAATCATGCAATATGTCGCTGCAACAAATTTAAGATAGTACTAAAATTGTGCAGTAAGCCATGTTACATGATGTAATTATGTCGATTTTTAGTGCAACAATGTTACATGAAATATCGCCATCCCGTGTAACATCACCTTTAGGTCCAACACCACCTGCAAGATGAATAAACATTGACACTGCTCTTGATTTTCTTAACAAATTCTTGTATTACTCGAAAAACAGTTCTCATCTGCAAGGATTGAACTTCAGAGATGCTGAGAAATATTTCACATTCACACAGAAATTTTTTTAGAAGATTGAAAGCTGATTTGTTATAAGAACGCACACTATGCTTATGTGTAACATTTAATCAGTTCACATTATAATATCCTCAACTGGTTCATCCAGAGATCAAAATGTACAATAATGTATCAATTATATATGATATCTTCATAGACATACTAGTTACAATATAATTGTTCAATAACTTTCGACATTTGGTTGGCATAATTCAGATTTCTGACGAAGCTTAACCTAAATTAAGTTCACTCAGTTCAGTGATTATCTGGTAGCTAGTGTGTGAAAGAATTACAAGTTGAAGCTAAGGAAACTCAGTGGAGCAACAAGAGCAAAAGTCATAGATGTATTGAGTGGCTTTCGATCCTGTAGAACTATCAGTGTGTGAACATTAAATTACTTGCAACTCTCAACACCTTCAGTAAGGTGGAGACATAAGTGCAATCAATTGTAGATGAAACACTTTCAAAGTTCCATGAAGGATGAAAGTAATCTGAGAGTTTGTTGAGAATGACTACAAATCACATGTGTCTCTTACACCAGCATAGTGGCCCTAAGGAAAGGGAAGAAGGTGAGAGGGATATTGGGTAAAGATATTTGAAGGGGAAGTTAGAGCCTGCAGTTACTCCCTCCCCCCCTTCCCCCAAGATGGATTTACATTATTGCATGATGATAGCACCTTGGTGTCAGTAATCACAGCAAGGCTTGCCATTTGTTCTGTAGTTAGTTATGGTTTCTAGCAGTTTCTTTTGTGCTAGTTGCACAATTGAATGCAAATAATTCTGGACCCGATTCCAGTTTACTATAAGTACCATATGGTGTTAAATATTGACATCCGAGTTTGTTAATATATGCATGCTGCAAGTTTATTTTAACATTACTCATTAATCTGGAAAGTACATTATGATTCAGACAGATGATTGACTGTTGACGCAATTGAGTTGTTTAGTTAGTGGTGGAGCTGTAGAGGGTTCTACTGCAGGCATTCCCTTCTCTCTCTTGATACCTCTCTCTCCTTTTTTCACTGACACCACCTCCCTCCCCCACACCTTGGCACTATGCCACAACACAGGCAATTGTTTTCTGATTCAGCTTCTGCTGGTCAATCCCAGCCTCGACTTCAATGCTATTAAAGTCTGAAGTTTAAGATATAGTTTACACAAAATGCCATGTATGAAAAGTTTGAAAACAAATAATTCAAAACTACACAAAAATAACCAGTTTTAAGTAGCAAATTCAGTTGATGATTAGAAACAACTTCCTTTAGTCATAAAACAAAAAATGAAGAAAACAGTAACATCTTAGCCAGTAAAATAGTAAGTTTGGGGTTGCACAAAAAGCAATACCAAACTTTCGTAAACTACTTCATGGTCATTATGAACAGTACAAAACAATGATATTATCACAAGATTTGAACAAGCCATTCAAATCAAAAAGCTTAAAACCAAAATGAATAGCAGGTGGCTCGATCTTATCACAAGATTCTGTTTCCTGTATATGCAACAACAGTGACAAACCAAAAATATGTATTCCTCTTTACAGACAATAAACAATCTGTATTTCTTAAATTTCTGTGGTGTGATTGTTCCAAAGACAAAACTAAATATTCTTTTTAAAATAAATATTATTTTGTGCATGCAAAACAACCAAAAAATAAAACAACACACACAGTTAACTTCCTGTTTTCAGCTCACACTGTATGAAGTTACTGAATAATTTATTACAATGAAACTTACGGAGACATTTCGTTTTATTCACATTTATGAAATTTTTTCCAACAGTACTAGTTGTGAATACTTAACTATTAAATTTCTTTTAAAGAAAAGGCTGTTTATTATACTTTTAATCTTTCATTTCTTCTCTACCCTGAACTCGCTTTACATGAATTTATAACATTCACTGATACTAGCTAGTTTTCATCAAATGAAGCTTTGTCCATTGATAATATGGTGACATAAACCATTTAGTCTCTGTTGTCAACTTCCCATGCAAGAATGCATAATTATAATATTTTTATAATATGACTTAAAATACTATTATTAATATTATTAATAATAATAATAGGATAATAATAAGATAGTAGTACGAAGATAAAATAATACATAATTATAATTACTCTACAATGTGCAAAATGTATTGTATAAAAGTAAGAAATCTTTACAGGTCACCATTTGCTACAAAACTTATTAATATTAATTTATTACTGTCAGAAGCATGTCAAGAAAAGGGGCTCAGAGCACAGTTTACCATAAAAATGTTTCTTACTCTTTTCTGCACTGTGTCTATGAGAACGATCACAGTGCCCGATGATGGGGCTTACATTGTAAGCAACAGCTTTTGATATAATAATTATATAATTTATATTCCAAGACTTAAGACAATAATACCTTAGTGTGTTGTGCTTGACAGCACACTGTTTCCTATTCTGCACTGTCCACCAAAACAAGAATTTTACTGGACATTTCAAAATTCAACAAACACACTTCGTCTAGCAAGATAAGGATTGACCATACTGCTATTGGTAGTTACCAAGATATTCTACTGTTAAATAATAACTATCTTTTAACTTCATAAAAGGCTCTTCTAATCATGTGTTAAACTTTGCTAAAATACACCCTTACATTTTACTTCTATCAGTTGAAGGGTGGCTAGAAAATTGTATTATATACATATTATATGCAAAAAACAAAGTTCGATATGGAACTCATGCAAAAGTTTATTGTCCTAGAATTTCTCCAAGCAGATCCAGATTTGGTATTGAACCACTGAATGTTGTCTGTAGGTTGCCAGGATTAGCAGAGGCGTGATCTAAGAGGGAACCAAACTCACCTGAATTTGCTTGAAGAAGTGACGAAAATGAAGGAGCCTTCTCTAATGTGCGGGGCGAGGGAAAAGGCGAAAATTGTGAATCAGAACTCGTAACTGGAACATCTGGTGTCTGGAAGGAACCAAAGCTATTTTCTCTTTGCAATCTACTAAAGTCAGTGTTGCCATCTACTGCATAGTTACGAGTGCCCTGAGCTGATGACATGTGAGCAAGATTGTAATGGCTGGTGACAGCCGTCTGATTTGCTGGTTGTTGTAACATTCGTACAGGTGTGTTCGTATAAGATACTGGGGTGTGTGCTGCAGGACGTCCCCCTGTAAATACAGTTTTATTTTGTGTTGCAAGTGATGACTGTGTCATACTTGCTCTTCCTTCCAATAGATTCTGCTGGAGGAGTGCTGGCCCTCGCGACTGTGGATTCACATGACTAGCAGGCGAATATGCATCTTGCATACCAGCAAAACCTTCAGCTGGCTGGCTGACGCTGCGGTTAAAAGGAAAAGAATGTCTCCTTTGGAAATAATTACTATATGGGGGTACTTGTTGTTTTGCCTGTTGAAGTAGATCGACTGCTTGGTCCTTGGATTGATAGGCAGCAGGCTGTTGATAAAAGTTTTGTTGTGGATAGCCCTGGGAAGACATGTGGGGCGTCGAGTGTTGCCGTTGGTACACTGGCGATGACTGATTGGCCAGCCGCATGCCCACCGAATATGGTACAGGCAATTCCTGTGGAGGCATTGGTCTGGTCTGTTGTGCAGATTCATAACCTGTGACTTGTCCCTGTGTTGGCTGCTGCTGTTGCTGCTGCTGTTGCTGCTGCTGTTGCTGCTGCTGTATCATAATTTGTCTATTATTTTGTCGCTGCTGAACATAAACCTGAGACTTTTCTTGCAGTGACTGATGTGTTAACTTTTGTGCCATGTTTTGGTGCTGACCAGGGAAGCCATAAAATCCTTGTTGACCTGCCTGCTGTGCTTGCAGTGCCCTTTGGTACTGGGCTGCAGAATAGCTCGAAGATACATGTGTAGCAGTTTGATTTTGCTCTTCGAATCCTGGCTGATATTGATTCTGGGGGTATTGAGACTGAAAATACGGTGGCACAGGAGTTTGTTGTGGTTGACTCACAGCATTCTGCTGCTGCTGCTGTTGTTGTTGTTGCTGTTGTTGAGCCGACTGACTTGCTGCCTGTTTCATCCTCTCGACTAATTGGAGCTGCTGAAGATGAGTTAAACTAATGCGTTGGTGTGGCGAGTCAGGCATTCTCTGCGGAGCACGAACTTGGTTTATCTGCGCGAGCTGGGCCGACTGTCTTGCCATCTCTTGCAACTGTAGAGAGCCTGATTGCTGACCTGGTCCGAACTGCCCAGTAGGCAAAGAATTACTGTGTGCGTTACGATCACTAACTTGCTCCTGTGACGGTGATCGAGACATAGCGTCGCTTTGTTTTAGCTGTGGAGTCTGAAGTTGCTGTTGTTGTTGCTGTTGAGAATCTAAGCCACTCGAAGGCCCGTTGTTTGTTCTTTTTATCCCCACCGATTTCTGTTGATAGTTTTGCAGTATTCGTTCGAAATCATCCAACTGTTCTTTGAGTTGCGAGTCATTGTTGCCCTCAGAAAAACTCCGAGAATTTGTAGCTCGCAATTCTAATGCAGTATGAGCTAGCGGCTCCGAAGCCGACATTGTTTCATGCAAGCTATTCGAGTTAGCGTGGCCTTCGCAGGACACAGTAACTTGAGTTTCTTGCTTAAACTCGGTTCCTTGAAACGAATTCGACGGAGAAGCGATACGATTTCCCTGAAACGACTCTACTGAGTTATGGTCAGTAGAGTTTGTTATCAATGGCGACTGGCGCGAGTTGGAAACTTTGTCGGAGATGCTAAGCTGATGGCCGCGAAGTTCGGCGTGTTGGTGTTGATCGTGTGGGGGGCCGCCGGGGTACCGTTCTCCTTGCTGGGCTGATTGCATATTGATTTGTTGTTCACTGGCTAGAGAATGAATGTCGTCTTGAGTTATTCCACGTTGATACTTGGTCAAACAATCCGCTTGCTCGTTCGGCTCGCAGCCAAGGGAATGACCCGTCGCTTGACTGCTGCTGTTTAAACTTTGGTCGAGTTTCCGTTTTAGGATTTGCTGCTGGAAGAAGCAAAGTAAATAAACTTCGAGTTAGTTCAAAAAATAAAGAGCATGTGCTTACATGTACATAAAATCAAATCCAAACAATCGGGCCCCAGTTTACAACACTGTCGTCCGGAGAACCCTATGCATAATTAAGTATCTGCAACATTGAGTCCACCTCAAATCATAAACGCGTGTAAATTTACCTGTAAGATTGCCGATGCTGTGCTCGCGGATTTCTCAAGACCATTAGGAGGCTGGTCCTGCTTGGAAGCCTTCGATCCAGGTTCTTGCTGTTTTACCTTCATATTGTTCATTATCTTTGTTCTTCCTTCAAGGGCTCGTTGATGAAGATATACTGCATCTTGACGATCGTGTGCTTGCCGAAGAGGTAGCGATCGTTCATATTTATCCTGACAAGTTAGATGGTGTCTACGATACTGTCCTATTCGTTCTCGTAGACGGTTCACCACGGCTTGATGTCGCGGGGTAGTAAGACTTGCGCTAGAATCACCCATTTAGCCCAGTTTTTTGCCCGTTAACGGGCTAACTGGTGTACAAGATCCTGCTTTTACTACCGGTCAATCGCTCCTTTATAAGTGCAGAATTATTTCACATCTATCAAAGTTTTTCAAGCACTTTCTCTGCCGCACAAACTACAACACTAGCCATCGCTTTCCATGCTCCGATTAGCGCAGTCTCTAGATCAGACATACTGACGTCACTGGCGGTGTCAAATGCCGTGCGTGAAGAAATTCGTCTTTCATCAGAACACAGCGATCGAGTACAAGCCATCGAATTTTAAAAGCGTCTTTTGTACCCTGTTTTATCCACTTGTAAAGAATACTAGAACCTAAATGACAGATAACTGTACTTTCTTGCAGGTAAGGTCTGGTAAAATACATAATCAGAGAGTTTATTCCAGCGAAAGTATCTGTGTGCTTTGCGAGTTAAAACAAATAACCCTGCATAAATATCACAATTTATCAACGATTTGCATGTTTCATTTTAATATTTGAGGTCGCAGTAATGATATGTCTAGCCGTTGAAAGAAGAAAGAGATATGTAATTAGAAACAGAATGAAGAAAAACCTTTTCGAGCTTATACATTTTGCGGCAAGAATCACTAATTTTGTATCAAAAGTCAATTTCTCTCAAGGTGACACGTTGCCCCATACATGTTTTACGTGTTTTCATTGGCTCCAGAACAAAGCGTTGACAGCTTTTGTCCCAAAATTGGGTGCTGATTGGGCGCACGCCAAAGCATCGATTATCGTACTCATTATTTCCGCTTGCACTGTTTTTTTCACGCGGTCACGCTTGAGCGATTGTCAAGCAAACATCGGGGTCAGAAAAGCTGTCTTTTAATATGTGCATTATGCTCCAACACGGCATATCGCATGCAGTGGTGAGTATCGCAAACGAATACGAAGATTCGCCGTGTAGGTGCGTGGGCTGTTTCGTCATCACGAATTACTCCGAACGTATGCACTGGAAGGAACCAGAAACAATAGAAATCTCATCACACGATCGCGTGCTTGGTAGCAAATTACTATAGTATACTTATTTAAAAGGTTTTTGTTGCTTTTGTGAGGAAGCGGTTTGTTTTCTGACAGTACCGAGTGCGTGGTGATTTAAATGTTACGCGGCTCTCTCGGTCATTATGAAATTTGCTATGGTTTCTTCTTGTTAAAAAATACAAAAAAATGTCAATGTTTTCCCGCGTCCGTTTACTTGCGCTTCCTCAGTCAGTTTATGAATTTAATTCCAGTGCCAATTTTTCAGACTGCCCAGGGTATGTTTCGTCTATTATTGACTGCCAGAGTTGACTAGAGAGCACACGTACGGAAACAACTCCCTTTAAAGTTTACGGGCTTCGTATTCCGGATTTATTTCAGTCGTATAATGAAGTTGATCAGTGCATAA
>JAOBYG010573273.1:0-14905 GCA_025403545.1 Epizoanthus stellaris | reverse complement strand
TTGCGCGCACTGCAGTAGAAGATAACTCGCTCAGTTGCAGTACCATCTTTTAATGAGTAGCTTGCATTGATGTTCACAGTTCCAGGGGTGGCCCATGGTACACAACCTGACCCCTAGGAAACAATTGGGTCACCAGTTGTCTCAACTGACTATTCAGCTCCATGATCTGACCATTCATCTCGACGCTATCACCGCGGGCAGCCCGGGGTAAAACTCCCATAAGGTGAATCCTGGTAGTGGGGGCCCGGGTCACCAACTCGGAGAGCAATTGATAATAGGTTGCCAAGATCTCTGGATTTGCATTGCTCTCCAGATTGTTGGTCCCCACTAAAACACAACAATGGTTGAGGGAACTGGGTAACTGTAGCCCCCTCACCCGATGGAGTACATGTTCGATTCGGTCACCGGAGACCCCGGCATTCAAAGCCTCCTCACCAAACCAATCGTCCCAGGGACGGGGGTGGCGAGCCAGGTTTGCCACTAATGAGTTACCTAGGACGACAAACTCGATGGGGCGGACTGACAATGCTATTTGATGTTGCCGCTGCTCGTCCCCCCATCCTGCACGTGTGCGCCCCCTGGCGCCCAGTGGCTTCCCAAGAGCCAGTCGGGTCGACAAATAGTAGCACTCACGGCTGGGGTTGAGCCGAGTGTGCAATCGAACAAGGAGGTCGAAATGTGCCCCATCATGTAGCAGGTGCACTGATGCACGAACGTCCTGGCTGCTGCTGGGTTGGATGCTTGTCCACAGCCATTCTCGACGGTTCCACTCCAGCACTCACACGCGTAAACCATGCATTTCGGCGATCACACTTATCTCTAAATCAGTCCCCCAAGTTGTGCATCTAGACATCCCCTGAATATACCTTGAGGGCTTGACTTCCGCAGGTACTCTCCCATGGTAGGTGGCGATGTGATCTTTCAGATACTTGATAGTCTCCATACGCAGCTGCTGGTGCGAACTCACAACACCAAGAACATCCTCCAACAAAATGGCAGCCACAGAAAACAAACAGGCGCCATCAGGTTCGAACCTCACATGTCATAGTCCGGCAGCCCGAATCAGCCGCTCGAAACCAGACATCCTCTCAACAACTGCAGGTCGAACACAAAGCAGTACAAGTAGTATTGATCCTTAAAGGTAAGATTAAACAACTGAAACAGACACCCGATTCTAACTGCCTCTGAACACGACGTGCTGCTCGGTTGGCTGAGCCCGCGATCCTATGAGCAGGGCCTGGTGCTCGCCAGCCACCCCACGACGCAAAACTCCCAGACTTCATAGTGCCCTCTGGGCCGCTAAAACAAAACAACAAACAAGCAACAACACCTCACACAATTAGGTCTCCCATGCCCATTCACGCCTGCGATTGGCTATAATAATAAACTGTAGTTATAAAACTGTCAACAACGCGATTAGTCGAAATGGAACTTTACAAACGAAACTTTCTCCAAAGCAAAGATATCCTCATCTGGAAGACGAGCGACCCAGGGTAGCGCCTCCTGGAAGTGCTCAAAGAACGGTGAAAATTCACACCAACAAAGAAACCAGCCGGTGTACCAGCAGATGAATGGCCTTATTTGGTACCCCTTACGGGTGATCAGAAGGCTAAGATTACAATGGTATACCAGTTAATGAAACAGTTGGACAATCCGGAATTCGGTTTGGATGCAAGACCTTGGAAAATATGGCCATGTTGCATATGGAGTAGATACAATAACTGACTTTTATTGTAAAATAGACGAGGATACTGTTAAAAATATTTGGAATAGAGGCCTACCTTACGGTTGGCATGCTGTAAGATTACAAACGGTTTGGATTTTAAGAAGTTCTGTAATTCAAAGTTTCGTAAAGACTCCAAGTGATTACCCGCAACCAGAACAATTTATGAGCTATTATAACAGTATTGTTGACAAATGGTTGCAAGATTTCTCATTGTTTGGAGGACCCAGTCAAATTAGAGAGACAGCAGACTTTGTGTAAGTTTTAAATCTGTTTAATAAACATTTAAATGAATACGTGCTTGTTGTTTACTTTATATTAAGATTTTACATCACTGGCAGTATACCAGTCTTCTTTATCGCAAATGATTACATCAGTATTGTCCCAATATGAATGCACTTTAGCACAGACTTGCGGGTTATTCTTACAACACAGGCATACTTCATCCAGTTGTACTTCATCATCTTTCTTATAATCACAATCACAAATCGCAGGACCGTATATGCAACAATCATACCGGTCTTGCATATTATCAAGATGCATGCGCCTGTTAATTAGAAATGTTTGTGCATCTGGCTGCAAGGATCCCCATTGCTTCCTGCATTGCTTTAAGAGCTGGGAACAATTCTTCACTTGTTCTGGTTTGTACAGGTTCTATAGGGTCTGGGCCTGGAGAGGCCTGCCGCTGGTCAATTCGTCTGCGCTTAGCTCTGTAAGTGAATCTCTCCATAGGACCCGGTAATGCCATGCTTTCCTTTCGTTTTCCTTGAATGCTTTGGGGTACTTTAAACGTTTGACTGGCTTGCTTTTCGGCTTGAACGGGCGAGGCATTATCGCAGCAATCCGATTCGCACTCACTTTTATTTCCATTGCAAGCTTCTTCTGACTCTTGGGACTGTAACACGACACCACGTCCTGTATTACTGAAGATGGTGGACTTGGAGGGAATACTTCGATTGAATCTTGGCTCATCTTCATTGACAATCGGTGCATTTGTGATTTCTGCTGGCTGTGACACTTCTTTAAGCATGAATGATGAACTTGCAACGGGCACCGGTTCTTCAATGATAACAACTGGTTCCAATGGTACCGGTGGTTTTTCACGTTGGATAACGGCAGGTGGGGGTGTATTAGATAATGAGACCCTACGGTTCTTTATCATAGCAGCCCTAGGGTCCTGCATTAGTGCAAATGGCAAATCGTCCTCCTCATCACTAAATACCTGCTTGTTATCACACACAGCACCCAGGTCAATACCAAATTTGTCAGTTAGATACATCCACACCTTAGGATTAAGCCTTGCCTTGTTTATTAGCACTTTTCCAACCGGTATACAGGTAGAAACGTGCTTTCAATGCATCCTCTGCACTGCTAGCATATTTCCAAACCGTTTCTTTGGTACTAATAAAGATTGGTACCCGGTCCACCCACTTGTCATTACTATTCTTCACCTGTACCTGTGTACGATGGCCTTCGCTGATCTTCTTCAACATCTCGATACTGGCAGGGGTTAGGCATGGCTCTTCAATAAGGGCCACATGTACCCCCTGTAGAGATTGCCACATGAAACTGGACCCGTCAGCAATTTCAGCACTAAACTTTACCCAAGTCCGTTAAGCTGCGCAAAATATAGCTTTTACCGGCATTAGGCAACCCCTCGATAGACATACCACCAATCTTACTGTTAGACCGGTCCATGATACATCCAACATTGCTCACGAACTCACAGGTATCCACACCATTATTCTTACAAATCTTATGTACAATAACTGCCCTGGTACGCACGTCATGATACTTTCTATCTTTGTCAGGTTCATATGCATCAGTTAACTCTTTGAGAGTCATACTTTTGACCCGGTTTCTGACAACATGAAATGCTTTACCAACATTCTGCTTATAGTTACTCTTACTATACAGCATCCTAAAGGTCTCATCACCAATACACCGGTCCATCAGCTGCTCTTCATCTTTACACTTATAGTGCTGGATCATTCCCTCCAATTCTAACTGGTCAGTATAACTCACCGCTATCTTTCTTGCTTTATCTCTGGCTTTGATGTACCCGTCCATCTGATCTGCTTGAACATAGGTATGGAGGTTTGTAAGTTCCTGTTTACAATGTTCCTCAATGCACAGCCTGGGTGATTCTGTTATTGTTATAATACCTTTTGATAGGTATAGTAGGATCGACAAGGGGCTGAGGAAGATTATAAATCGTGCTAGGAGGGATACTAGAGGTTTATCTGAAGTTACTATTGTACACTCCGCTTTATCCAAATTGAGAAGTTTATTAAGTACTCGTGTAATTTTACATACTAAGATGAGCAGCATAGATTTCAGTAATTTATAGATGATAATTTTATAGTAAATTATGTATTGTAAATTTTATAACTGTAAATATTGCAAATAAAGTTAGTCAATTGATATAATCGTATGCATATGATCTATTATATCGTGGTTCAGTTTGTATTTTTCGTTTTCTAGAAGGTCTAGTTTTTTAATAAATTATTCTTGTTTTCTTTGTTTTTCTTTCTTTAAAAGTACTATTTGTTCATTTATTTCTTCTAAGGTATTATTTTTCTCTTAAGCGATCTCATCTATACTCTTTACTACCAAGTCCAGTCTGTTAATTTTTTGTTTTAGGATGTTATGGAAGCGTTCCTTTTTATCTGCTGTTTCGCTGTTATGTTTAGGTTCCTGATAGGGTTTTGGTGCTTTTCCTTTGTCTCCTGCTGATTTGGTGATGCTAACTTTAGTCACTAGTTCTTCTTTATCTTTATCTTGTATTGCCTTTTCATCTTGTTTGTAATCTTCTACTTTTAAGTTTACTTCGTATGCTACTTGCGTTAGGTTGAAGCTTTTCAAATCTTCGTCATCATCTGGATATGCAAATGAGTCGTTTAGGTCTGGGTTTTGCTCTGGGTTCTGATCTTGGTTAGATGAGGTGCTTTAGAGTGTTGTAGTTTTCTCCGTATGTTGTTTTAGTGTTTCTTTATGGTTTTTATATTTTTCCAGTTGTTTATCGCTAAGTTTCTGAAATGGAATATATAAAGTTTAATTTATAGATTTCTACGGAGTTTACAAAATTTCGTTTTAATAGTTTTATTATTTTAAAGTTCGTTTTCTCTGTTTCGACGACAAGTGGTATGTCTTGGATGATGGTATTAATAGTCTGGCTTATGGTCATAAAAACATAACAAGAACATAAGAAAATCCACAAAGCGTACATCGGCATTCATGTGCTTCATGCTCCAACTGACTCTCAATGAATTCATCCCTTGCCCTTCTCCTTTCCTCGCTACTTAGGGCTTGCACAACCCTCGTACCCGCCATCGTCACGCTCAAATAATGCAGAGTTCTTATACTCATACCACTCATAGTTACTTGCCCATCTTGGCTTTCGATGATCTCCTGTACATGCTCTATTACCTTGTGCAAGTAATTATTCCTTGTTGTGTAGCAATACACACTTTCCTCATGTATCGAAACTTTTCCAAAATTGATGTTAACACACTCTTGCAGTCCTCAGTAGGTATTAGATGTAAGACACAGTCCTAATTTTTCTTGTAAAAGAGTTGACGAGCATAGTTACCTGGCATCATCAATTGTGGATTTATTCTTATCAATAACTTAGGACCAACACCCACACCTACACCTACACCTACATGCAGTCTCATATTTTACCAATAAATAGTCTATATTTCGAACACTTAGCTCAAATTCAACTTTCAAGCATCGGTATATATATCCATAACACGTTGTATACATTTTGTTTTCCCCAATTAGTACCATTTTCCTTATCAAATCTTATCTGGGTGGGATAACCAGTTGACAATGTGAAAATTGACTGTGCACAGCAGTGATCAGTGTAATATTGTTAAAAGGAAATTTGAAGAGATTATTTTACGTCATATAAAATATATTGTTAAAGCACGAACTAGAAACACCCATTTTAATGCTATTTTTTATGGTTAAAAATTTAGTAAACAGTTAAATTATAGGAGGGAAACTTTACGGTATTTATCGCATCCTGACTTAGATAATGCTGTTAGAACTTTTGTTTACAGGACGCTTAGTTTACTGGATAATTCTATCGTTATAAGTCGTACTAAAATTATTTGAGTAATTTGAGTAATTCAGAGAGGTTATCTTTAGAAAGGTTAAGACAGGAACCCGATATTATAGTAAGGGAGGCTGACAAGGGTCTAGGTTGGAGTTTGAATACGAAAGACTTTTATATTAGGGAATATAGGTGTATACAATATATATACAAGTGAAGGGTATATCTATGGGTTGTTATTATTCTAAGGAAATAGCTGATTTAGTTTTGTTATATTCTGAATATAGGTTTATGCTTGTTCATAATGAAGACTTAGCTAATATGTTATTTTTTGGGCGTTATGCTGACGATGGATTAATTATATGTGAGAATTTAAGTTTAGCTGAATTAAATCGATTGCTAAATAGGCTTATATTGTATTATCCTAGGAACTTAGAGTTAACATCCACAATCAATCCTTATCAAGCATAGCACACAAGACACCGGTTGCCCGGTGTACTTGAATCCGATCGAGATGCCCCGAAAGGAGAGGCGAGCGGGTAGTGGTCGGTTTAGATGCTCGAAAGCCACGACCCGGCAGCCGTTCTCTATTTCTTTGAATTCCTCCTCTTTGAAGAAGAGACGTCTGACGCTCTTCACCGGGCCGTAGGGTTCGAGGACGGCGACCAGGTCGTGGTCTTCAAACTCCACCGGGAGGAAGGTTGATACAAAAATGTACTTGGACCTCTTTCTTGGCAGGTAGAGGTCATGATGTCCATTTTGATAGTTTAATCCTTGGGATGCAAGAAGTTCTGCTTTTTCAGCTGTTTTTAGACAGATGTCGTAGAAGGCCCCGCCGTACACCGGTTGGACGCCCGCTACGCCCTTTGCCCCGAATTGCCTTAAGACAGCCTTCAGTAGTGAAGTGGTGTCCGTTTTAGAGTCTTCTGGTGATTTGAACCTTACGGTCCGGACGGGTGTGAAATGGCTGTCTGACGTCATCTCAGGGAATGCAAGTAAAATTCAGATGAAAAATACTTACATTCCCTGCTGGCGATGGAGATATTCACTTCCTTGTGTGTCGTCTAAATCTCTCGAGGCTACACTTGATCTTAGCCAAAAGGCCGAGGAGCGAAGCTAAAAACTCCTTCCATAATTTCTTCATTTTATGTATAAATTCATCTAATTCTAAAACTAATTTATTGCTTAAAATAAGGCACGGAATTTTTTTTCTGCTGATCTACATGTAGCATTTGAGGCTGAACTATTTTCTGCTCTCACAGACTCTGTACTAGTCTCACTCACACAGTGCAAAATGTGGCCCAAATGGTCTAAATTCCAAACTTCATCATTTAGGTCTTGACCCAGATGGTCAAGCTCATTGTCATTCCAAGCTCATCAAAAAATAAAAAAAACAAGAATGTTTACTACTTGTCATAAGTAGAAGATGCAACCAAAGAAGGGCGGAACAAATGGATAGTGTGTCAGCTTCAAAGTAGAACCAATAGGGATTTCGTTTATGAATTTGATTGATTTGACATATGCGTCATCAAATGTTGTTTTACTTCTTGAATGTTAGCTGTAGGTACCTACTGTATGAGTATTTTTGTTTTAGTTTTTGTTTTAAGAAAATCAATCCCAGCAGACATGGACTCTCACAGCTTCTTTTTAGTTCTACGTGTCGAAATGCCCAGAGGGGAGTTCCTTGTTAGCTTTCTTTTTCTGTTGTGTTTGTGACTGTGGTTGTTATATGGGATGTTACCAATGTTTCATTCATAGCTACCATTACAGTCATGCTCTGAAAAGCATCAATGCTAAGATTTGGGTTGATGCACTGAAGTGGGGCAATCTTCAATACATTCAGCTGCATCAATTCAGCGAATTTTCCAAGGAAGGACAAAGCTTTCGGCCATTTGACATAGGCAAACGCTTCCATGGTTCCAGCGGTTAGCTGATAAAGGCTGATTGCAATCTTTAGCCTGGATAGGAAAATGTTGACAGGTTTGCAGTCGTGTTAACTTTTCTTTTTCCAATGATAATAATAAAATCCCAAATAATAATAATAATATCCAAACCACCAAGTAATATTGTCACTGTGATCTGCAGTTCATGGCAATCTGTCCAGTACCGTCACACGCAAAGCAACGTTTCTCCGACTTTGGTTCCCTTCTTGCTGTCTTTTTGCAGTCACGAGCTCTGTGGCAGCACTTAAATGTGGTTTATTCAGTTGTCGAAATTGAGAATAATCTTTATAACCAGGCGATAGTTTTTTGTTGTATTTGTTTCAGTCACCGGTTTGGACTCATCTTGTAACCCATAAGTTGAAATATCAGAATCAACAACTTCAAAAGTTACCAGATTGGCTCTCCGAAACAATGCAACTGGTTTTGAAATAGGATTTATAAGTCTAATAGGTACAGTCCCCGAACCCGTATCTTGTGTACATCCTTATTCTCATTTTCACTGAATAGAAACCCGTCCCTCCTAAAGAGTTGTTTGCCTTTGTTTGACTTGATTGGGTTAGAGAGCCCTCTTAGTGAGCAATCAGAAATTGCTCTGCGATCTTGGCTACTTCCTGAAGGTTGTCAAGTGCCCTCTCATGTAAATAATTTGCCAAGTCTTCTAGGCATGAGTTAACAAACTGTTCTTTTATGAAAAGTTCACAGTCGCCATCATACGACTTGTCAATTTTAGATAGCTCTACCCACCTAGTTAGGTACCATTTTAATATTGTTATGAATTGCTCTGGGCTTTCCCCACTTTCAGGTTTGTCATATGTGAATCGTCTCTGGCAGCCTTGAATACATGTCTAAGGCTCTTCCTGTTAAGAGTGCACTGAGTAGTGTTGACCAAGTTGTCTGTTCCCACTTATTACTCCTTGCGAATCTCCTCGAACCTCAGCAAATAGCTATCTAAGTATTTCCCATCCACAAACTTTGGCAACTTTGGGAGTTTACCTATACTTCCCCCAACAACTTTGTCTTCATGAACGCCCTTCTGGTTTTGTAATTCCAGCTGTTTCATCTCCAGTTCATGCTGCCTTTGGGCCTCTCGTTCCTCGGCTTGTCTTTGAAATTCTCGTTTTCTCTCTTCTGCTTCTTGTTTCAGCTTTAGAGCCTCACGCTCTTTCTGTCTCTCTTCTCTTTCTCTATGTTGCTGTTCTTTAACGAAAACAAGCAAAGTTTCTCCTGCCAATCCCAGATATTTTCAAAGTGAAATCAGCTTTTACTTTTCCTCTCTGATGAATAATCACTTGTCGTCACTCTGTTGACCAGTTCCCGCCTGAGCCCCCAATGTCACAATGTTCTTTTTAAACTGGTCGGTTGATAGTATATACTCACCTGTAACCCGTTGTTATAAAGAATAGTCCATATATTTCCTTTAAACTTGATGGGATAAGGTGTAACCCCTGAAGCAAGAAAGTTGTTACATGTGAAACTGTACAAAATTCAAATCTGTCACTTTTTCTTGTATTATCGATCTTATCATCTTGTTTCCTTCTTCACACCCAAAGAAGTACGCACCTTTGTAGTGAACCTCTCCTCCACACTTACGGACAAAATCCGCAAACTTGGAATCTATTGTCGCATCCAGGTTAAAAGACCGACGTTGCGGTCGATCCAAACCACAGTACTCCGAACAGACCCGAACTCTTCGTGGTATTCGCCCCTTAACTGGTTGAAACACATACCCATAGTAAGCTTCCAACGTCCTAACCGCCAACGGTTGAGACATACAGCAACAATTCACCAACAAAGCCAACTCACTGACCAGCCCCCTACGAACTACGTCATTGACCTTGCTTCCGCTGATCTCCAGTCATAGTCTCAACGTTTTTTTCCATTTCCATTCTCGTTCGGGGGGGTTAGTCCAAACAAAATGATAAATCTTTTTCTCAGTCTCCCATGCATTTCCACCGCAAGTGGACAGGGGTCTCTAGAATCTTTATCATGTCCTATTGTCTGATAACCCTGATGAATTATAGAATTCAATCTTTCAATGGGTCCATGTGTCCTGGTTTCCATCAGGGAGGGGCCACCGGGGGACGGCTGTGTTGTCATCATTATGCAAAAATTCAATAAATTGAAATATCACGATTATAGTATTTACTAGAGATATATCTTATTACTTTGGTCTCCAGAGGGGGTATTGTAATAAATTTGCTGCCCTGTAAAGACCCGGCTTTAATCCCTCATCGAAATAACCTTAAGGCGGTCATGCATCCTCAGGAGTTCCGCGATTATCAGCGTCTGCGTGGTACTGTCCACTGCCGAGATATACTCCTTGGACAGCGCAACATATTCGAGGGTTGGGCACATGTTCACACAGCCTCCGACGGGACATGCGTAAACGTCGTTGCCGGCGGCGCGGAGAGATCGAAGTTTCCTCGTTGTGGGTCCCAAACCCCTTTCCACGGAGTGTACCTTTAGCTGTCCCATCACGGCCATGCCATTGTTTGTCAGGATGGCGCGCGAGTCCGTCTTTAACATCCTCAACATGGCATCAACCACGGGGGATTTGGTGGGGACCAGCGTTATCGGCTCTGACTTCTTTGTCTGCTTCACCTTGGTCATTGTGATCCGAGACTTGGTTTTCTGGGTACTTTCCTCCTTCTGCTCGGTTGGCAGTGGCGGCAAAACGTGTGAGTCGTTCAGCTCTTTCGACACGGTCTTTTCTGCACGTGTGGTGGCGACCTTCCTCACAAAGCCAAACTCACTGATTATGAGGTTCATAAAGTCGTTGTGCTGCTGTGGTGTGATGGTGCCGGCCTCGACCTTCTCATACATCGAGCGCGAGAGTGCTGTTGTCATTGCCAGCACAATCGCGTTTACAGAGGCCTTGTCGTGCTTGTACGAAAAAATCACAGAACCATCTCTTGGGCTCAAATGAGACAGTGATCTTCCGCTGATCACGTTCTTCTTTCCACATACCACTCGTTTCTCACGTTTCGGGGGGTCCATCTCACTTGGGGGCACCATCCGAGCCAAGACACTACTCAACGCTGTTCCACTCATCTTCATCATAGCATAATAAAAATGTGGGACATAACTCATACTCGTCCCTCGCGCCTGACTATAAGCTGCGCATGTACTCTGATCCTTTACATACAAACTCATCTCCGAATACACCGCCAGCATATCATCACTGTAGAATGGTTTTCCATCCACATACACTACCGTGCACGGTCCCCCTTTCTCAGACTCCTCCCCATCATAGAGTCATTCTCCATGAGATCGCAATTTAGCCTCCGCAGTAACTATGGCCGGCAGTATGGGATCGCTACCTGCAAAACAATTCACAGCCACGTACAGTTCTCCTCCAAATGTGCTCGAAGCTGAATTCCTTAAGAGTCTAACCCCTGGTCCCGTAGCCACAAACCGATACAAATTCCCCGAAAATAACGTCTTAACCACTCGGGAATTATCCTGTAACATTCTGTCAATCAACGCCTCAAACAATATTCTGTTATGCTGATACTGATCTTTAGCTTCAGACGTACCGGCCACAGCCACGTCCGCCAAAACAAAACATTGCGTCTTATGACACCCGCAACTCGGCAGTCTGTGTTCACATTGACTCGATGGATCCACCTTCATATACTCCTTTGGAAGTAAACCTTTTCCTTGATGGTGTCTAACCTTAATATCTCTCTTACCACGACTAATATACCACACTCCAGGTGCCGGAGCTATATCCAAATAAGGTCCATCAAATCTATCGGTAATAAAATCCAACTTTCTCGCTAGATTAGAGTCCGTGGTAATCAACGACCCGCTCTTGTCCCGCCACTCGTTCAACTGATCCGTCAGTCCATCCACCAAAGCATAGTCCAAAGCATATGTGAACACCTTTCCATCATGTCGACCATACTCCCAGACAATACTTTCTTAAGTTTGACTCTGTTAGGTGGTACAAACGCCCCGGTTTTCGAGTTCAGAAACACCCCAGCCTTCTTATGCATGGCGTAAAATTCCTCCTCGGCCACCAAACACGTTGGATCAGGTTCCATGCACATCATTTGCGTCACTGGTCACTAACTCACATGATCATCCGAGTGGCGTGGATAATACAACACTGAATTAGGCAAAGTCGATCCCTGAACCTCATGTGCGGTACCCAGATAATTCACATTTCCCGGCTTATTCTTCATTATTTCCATCTTCGCAGCCTGACAAAGAGTCAACACAGCAGTAGGTTCGATGAAGGTAGGCGGGAGTATCGTAGCTATTGTTACCTTAGCCTTCTGCACATTACAGGTCTTCACTTCAGCCCCATACAAACTCTTAATTATGGTAGCGGACTGAACCCCAATCCTCTTAGAGATGTTCATCTCAAAAGTCTCACATTCGGGAAAACCTGCATACAAACACTCACTCATACCCCACGTGATGAATGGAATCTGCTTATCATCCCCAACTAGGATGATCTCACAATCCAATTTACTACCGTTAATCAACAGGTTGATCGCCATATACACAGCCCCGGCATGCATCAGATCACACTCATCCACAAAGATGCGCGCCACTTCCCCTTTGATCAACGATCCGTTAATCAACAGTGATCCTACTCCATGACTCCATGCAAGGTCTCATACTCTTTCTTACAGCTCGGACTACTGCACAGCACCACATCTCTGCTCCGGATATTGGCAGCTACCATGAATGTCTTACCACAGCCAGCCAGCCCTCGAACCTTTTTCATTGTAAAACTCACCGGTGGAGGGAACTTTTGCTTCTTCTCCGGATGAACTGTCAACCACACATCATCCGCCACATCAGCGATCCTGACCAATTTGCTGACTTCGTCGGTATCCACATAACCGTACTCCGCTGTTTTCCACTCCGAACTGTTCAATAAATTATTCTTAGTACCAAAGAAATACTTCACAGCCGTCTCTTGGAATGACTTTGGTACTTTGCTCAAATCTCTATCGTAGAGCCAAAACTTACAGGCTGCCACGATATCATCTTCCTGACACTTATAAGAGTAATACTCTGACACACTCAAACCCATAAAAGCCGGGTAGCCCTCTGGAACCTAGAAAACCGCCGTCCGTGGTTTCACTATCCCGGTGATCTGCGTTATCTCTTTGCTCACGCCGTAACCATCAAAGTTTCTGCCAATAGAGTCATAATCTATCTGGCTATAACTGCCCGGCTTGTCAAGAGTCTGCACCTCTCGCCAGATCTTATCAGAACAACTCACTTTCGTTATTGTTAATAAAATACATCTATTTCTAATAGTTCTATTATCGAAACTGTATTTATCGTCGGTGGTAATATTACTGAAAATCAATTATGATATTTGATTATTGTGCAAAAATTGAATGAGTAGTTGTATTTGACTTATTCTTTATTTAATACTCCGTCAGGGTAACACTATATTATTTCATCAGAAGCAGCAGTTTCACACTTAGACAGCTGCTAGATTATTTGTAAATTGAGGTACAAGATGTGTGTGTTCTTGGCTTCTCTAAATTCAACTGAAATCGCGATTTTAATCTCTTTTATATAAGAAATACTGCTTTTCATAATTATCGAAATATTTATTAGTTTAAACTTAGGTAATTGTGACTTTACCATAGTATATTTATGATAAAATTTCGTGTACCAATTGGGAGCACATCGTTACTAAGAATGCAAAAATCATGGAACTTCCTAAGGATGGTCTGTTGTTGCACTGGTGTTTTTCTGTAGAACAGTGTCTCCTTCATACCATAGTCTGCATATCTCTCATCTAGTCCTAATTCCCCGAGGCCTATTAAGCTAAGATATTCCTCCGTCCTTTGACATTTTATTGTGCTGTGTAAAAGACGCACAACCCTGGAATTGTAAGCTTCCTCTTTCCCATCAGCTGTTTCTCACACTGCGGGACAGAGTTCATACACTCATTTCCATTCTGGTCATATACGCCTGGACGCCACCCTAGACCAGCCATGAACCGTATCTCCATGGTAATCTTTTTGTTTTATAGCTGCTACCTTATATTTCTCTAAGTATACGACGAACCGTTCTCCTTGGTCGTGAAGTGAAGATCACTTGTCCTGAAGTATTGGGAATAATAACTTCAGAAGCTCCCCCCCGAACAAAGGTAAAAAATATAACAAAAATCGACAAAGAAATCTAAATGAGATACTCGGAATCCCCGCAACGATAGTAACTGATATAACGAAAATCGACAAGGAAATGCAAATTAGATACTCAGAACCCCTGCGACGAAATTAACGAATATAATGAAAATCGACGAGGAAATGCAAATGAGAGAAATAGAACCCCTGCAACGAAAGTAACGAATATAACGAAAATCGATGAGGAAATGCAAATGAGAGAAATAGAACCCCTGCAACGAAAGTAACGCATATAACGAAAATAGACGAGGAAATGCAAATTAGATACTAAGAAGTAACGAATATAACGAAAATCGACGAGGAAATGCAAATGAGAGAAGTAAAACCCCTCCAATGAAAGTAACGAGTATAACGAAAATCGACGAGGAAATGCAAATTAGATAATCAGAACCCTTGCTACGATAGTAATAAATATAACGAAAATCGACGTGGAAATGCAAATTAGATATTAAGAACCCTTACTTCGAAAGTAACGAATATAACGAAAATCGAAGAGGAAATGCAAATTAGATTATCAGAACCCTTGCTACGAAAGCAACGAATATAACGAAAACCAACGAGGAAGTGCAAATGAGATACTCAGAACCCCTGCAACGAAAGTAACGAATATAACGAAAATCGACGAAAAAATGAAAATTAGATACTAAGAACCCTTACTATGAAAGTAACGAATATAACCAAAATCAATGAGGAAATGCAAATTAGATAATCATCAATATAGATATAACGAAAATCGACGAGAAAATCTGCAAAAGAAATTTCCCTGCCTAATCGCTCACAACCCTTCGCTTGAACGGCTTTACACACTGTTCTAACCAGTTGATAGGTGCCTGATTCACCTTTACTGTAACCACCATGTTTCAGGCTTCCAACTTTAGCATTTTCATATAACAGCTTGTCCTACACTTTGAGGGCTGCTTCTGCTTGATCAGCAAGCCCAACAATGAAGTGGAGCCCACAGAACAAGTCATTCATCTTTGCAAGTTTTCCTTGCTCTGATTCTGAAAGCTCATTC
>JAOBYG010572162.1:1196-14914 GCA_025403545.1 Epizoanthus stellaris | reverse complement strand
ATTTCACTACCGCCCCGTTGCTTGCACAGTACGGTAAGTGCTGTTACTTGTTTTCTTGATGTTTTTACTGATATGCAAAAAATTTTACCCCTGCAATTTTTTGGCCGTTACTCGTTTCCCCGTTACTCCATTACTCGTTACTCGTTACTCCGTTACTGGTTTTATTAACACCCATAGCTGGCACTCTTGTAACGAGACCCCAGTCTCTACCGGTGGACAAAAGGTCAAGAAGGACACAAACATTTCACGGAATTTCCTACAATTACGACAACGCATCTGAATCTACGCAAGCTAGATCGCTAACTGAGATATGTATGGATACGAAAGGTCGCTTGCCCGAAATGCACCTGCAATTGCTCAAAAAATAAAATATTACCGGACATATTGAACTAGAACTAAAACATCTTTTAATTTAAAATTACAGTTATTTCGACAACCAGCAATAAGTCCAGATGTTACATTAAATATTTTCACATATTAGCCATTCTATAATAATTGCACTACGATGGATGCACTAACGCGGAATCGCTAATGAAGTGCGAATGAATTGAACTGACCGAGTATAATTCTACAAGATATTTAGATTAGGTGAGATAACTGTTCAAAAAACGGCAAACGTGATATCGTCTCACTGTATTGATGTATAAAGGACGATCAACGTAATCAGGGAAATATTGCAGTTTGTAGTATTGTGGTCCGATTGCATCAGAATGTTTTGAAAAAGATCTACGGGTAAGTTAGTTGTATTTTTCAATATATTTGACTCGTGAACCCGATGTAATGACTGAGATCGTGAACATTATATTTGTAAATACTTTCCATCTCTAAATAATGTTTAGGCCAATTAAAAAAAAATTGTTGTTTCTCGTCCGGATTTTTCTCAAAAAGGAAGCGAGCGGTTCTTACTATTTACTATTTTTACTGTTTTTACTATTTTTATTTTTTCGGAACACAATCAGACCCAAGGTCACTATGACGCTATAGATGAGGCAGAAACGTACACACTAGCTTTCACTGTGTAAAAAATCGCTTTTAATTGAATTCAAGTGAAGTATTTAATAAACTATGGAGATAAAATTAGTCTCACTTCCACCCACGTTAATTTTTATCTGAAGTTTTAATTTGAAAATTAAAACGTTTTATGAAAAAATGCATTTAAAATGGTTAAAGCTGAAAACAGATGAACAACTGACAAAAGCATAATCCGGAGTCGACGGTTTTTGCAAAAACCAGTTGAATGATTACAATAAAGTACTTTATGTACATATTTTGATTACGAAAATTAAAGTTTTTAACTTTGCTCTGCGACGAACAATTATTTTAAAAAAATCATTTTATTTTCCTGTTGCTACCTAACCCTTCCCCATACGGTTTGATTTTTGATAGCTGTATTTTCTTTTAAAAAAGGTAATACTTAAAATCAACTAGCGGCCTTTCTTCACGTTTCATTGCTGGGAAAAGCAGTTTTCATGTCACGATTATAATAGAAATAGCTGTGTTCACATCATGAAACATCAAACAAATTCTATGACCTGCTGAAAGCCAATATCTAGGCGAATATCTTTCACTTTTGGGTATTTTAAATTTTTTATGAACACGTGGGCTCACCTCCGCCGTCTGATAGTCCTCACTTATAGGAGCACCCTCGTTGAATTCGCCGGTGGCAAATTCAGTAAACCGGTCAATCAGCCTCTTCTGCCCATCTGGCACAGATCGTGCGAACCATGGCTTCAAAATGTCCTTTCTTTTCTTTTTCTTTCTTTCTTTGTAACGCTCTCTGCTCTCTGCCCCTTTGCAGTACGAATACTAACACACACAAAGACTGACATTTTCTCAGTTTCCACGACGAGTGAGACACGTATAATTTCAAAGTATTTATTCGGTTCAATTGTATTAAGTGTACTTTCCTAACTTCTCATATCACATGCGAATTTATTATAATACATGGTGTCAGACGTCTAACTTTGGCCAGTGTTGAATAGATACTGTTTTAGCTGCATGAATATATTTAGAAGATCGATGGTAGAGGTGAGCAGTACATAATTTGGAAGAACAAAACCAAAAATTAAGTTTTTATTGAAAATAGCAAATAGTACAACAAAGGAAGCGGCTGCCAAAAAGGAAGCGGGCGGGGACGAGAAACAACTAATTCTTTTTACTTGGCCTTATATTATTGCTAAATAATAAAAAATATTGTGAAATAAAATTTACTAAATCTTCGATTTTTCTTGTATTTATACAGGATGACCACGTCTGCTGGCCCAAACCAGGTTAGTAGAATACTTTAACATATTAAAATATACTTTGTGTTTACCCTGATGTGCCAGTTGACCCGACCACAGTAAGCTAATATTCAATAACTGCTCTCAATGTACTAATGTCGCTATATGAAGTAAAACAAAACATTTCTATGTCCGTTGAAAATCAAATTTCGACGGAACAGACGTGTTTTCACGCGTGACTGGTTTTGTACTATAATCGTATGAAAGGTAAAATTCAGCAGAAAATCAGAAAAAGAAATTTGTTTAGATAGTGACATTGAAAACAAGAAAGTATCGACATGAATTGATTCTATTTTCAAACTGCTCACGCTGTAGGCAGTATCCGCAAAGTGACAGTCTTTTCGACTGCAGTTCATCAATGACAATGGACGTTTTATTTGACTTCTAAGAAATGATATTCCTTACCTTGCGCAGCATGTGTCCGAATTTCATTTTCAGAATGTTCTTTCTTCTATAATTTCTCGAGTCAGTTTAATACACCTTTTTTTTATTTTATTATAAGAACGTCTACTTTTTGGGTTTGCCTCAAATGTTCTTAAAACGTTCTTAATGTTTTTCACTTTGGCGATGTTTAATTATTGTTTTCCATTTTCTTGGTGCCAATAACAAAGCACGTGACTAGTTTGACGGGAAAATCAACCGCGGGAAGCTGTGCAGCCACGAACCCGCGTGTTTCGTTTCATGTGCCAGCTCACAAAGTATACAGTCGCCCCAGTCGACTCTTGGGTTTATTGGCTACAACAACCTCACACATAGATGATTATATGTTTCAATATTTTTCAATATTTATCCCAAAGAACCACGTATGTTTATTTTACAGTATAGTAATTATTCTTTCCATTTTCTACCAAGAAAATAAAAGTTCCTTACTTATATCCTCAGCCTCAGGTATTGAGGTGTTCGTGGCACTGATGTTCTTAAATTTGGGGCCTTTTCCAGCCTCAACGTTCTTATATAAAAAAGGTTCTTATAAGAAAGAGTTTATACCGCAGCAATAGAAGCCAGGTTTCACACAAATGAATCATTACAATTGGGGAGCTCAGGCGGAAGATATTTATGATTGCTGGGGTTTTATTTTATTTGGAGGCAAAATATTAATAAACGCAAGAAACAGCATATAATAAGAGTCCATTTATACAAGTGCATACTCCCCGAATATCAAAGATACTTGTCTTGGTACTCGTCTATTTAATAGCAACTCTAAAACTTGTAATTTGATTTATAAAAGTTCTGTCTAGCCAAACATCCCCAGAATTATAAATTTCACCACCCCTTCTTTTTCAAGGATTATAAATAAGAGGGAGAAGTGGTGGCCTAGTGCCGGGTTAGTGTGTCGGACTTACGATCCAAAGGTTGAGGGTTCGATCCTGGCTACTGTCACTGAGTAATGTCCTTCGGCAAGACATGTACTCTCACAGTGCTTCTCTCCACCCAAGTGTATAAATGGGTACCTGGCCAATTGTTGGGGGACAAACCTGACAAAATGCTGGGGGTAACCCTGCGATGGACTAGCATCCCATCCAGGGGGGAGTAGTAATACTCTCAGTCGCTTCATACTACAGAAACTGGAGTTAAGCAGTCTGGCTCTGACCAGTGGCTTGGCTTCTTCAATGATTAAGATACTGAACTCTAAAGTTGACCTGATGACGTCGATCACAAGTTTGAGTCATTATCATAAACAAACAGATCAAAATTATGTTTTTCTAAAATTTTGACAGAACTTCTGTATTACAGAAATTGGTTGGCCTGTAACAAAATAGCAGAGAACTTTTTCACTCCCTGGCCCCAGTTGTTCAAAAGATGGATAGTGCTATCCACTGGATAAATTCTTATCCAGTGGATAAAATAAGCTAAATAGTTAACACTTATCCACTAGATAAGGATTTATCTGCTGGATAGCGCTAACCACCCTTTGAACAACCAGGGCCAGGAGAACAAAATTAACTGACACAATATAAAATATTCAAGAAAAACTCAATTTTTCTCTGTTTATTCTCTATAGTAATCTACACTTGTGATGTCATCAGTTCCAAACTTTAAATTTTAATATCTCAAGAACTCGTCGTCATAGAATGATAATATTTATGTCACAGTACTGTAAAGACCCGAAAGTAACGACCCCCCAAAAGTAATGACCCCCGAAAGTAACGTCAATTTTCAGAGGCTACTATGGATTCCCGAAAGTAACAATCCCCCCGAAAGTAATGACCCCCTTTTAAGTAGGGGCAAAAACACTCCTGGGTACTTCCTTATCATTAATGGGTATTAATTAGTGTACGTCCGCATGAAATTGACTTGATTCCAATGCAAAAACAACAGATTGCAGGTTTGAAGAATGACGATGGAAGTGTGTGACATTCGAAACAAAGAAACTGGCAGATGTTTATCAAATAAATGTATCACTTTTTCTCGAATGTTTTCGTGAGTCATGACCTATTTCTTAACATATTTTGGCACCCAAAAGTAACGACCCCCCTAAAGTAACATCAGCCAAGGGCGGAGCAACTTTTTCATGAGAGACATGGGGACTTTTAGAACTCAAACATTTGGGAAGGATTATTCTCTGAAGGCTTATCAAGTTCATGAAATTTTATGTACAATGTATATGTACAAACATAAACTACTTGAGTCTCGTAAACACTGAAAAATAACACACGAAAAGCTATCAGTTAAAGTTGTACTTTCAAATTAATCTGTTTACAAAATTATTCTTATATCTTTTTACTTGCAAAATCGAGTATAACTTTAAAATCAACTTTGCATTGCAAGCTCATTAGGTTGTGCGGGAGGGGGATATATGCACCACAGGTGCACATGTTTGATCGAGATGTAGAGATAACGATGTGTAAACCTGTGCATACCAGTAAATACAGCAAGGTACGTGCCTTTGAATCAAGTTATAAGTAATATAACCTGTTTGTCTGGTTTGGCACTCCCTAGGTGGGAAAGATCATCCAGGCAGCAGCTGCAAAGTCAAACCTGAAGCGTGTTACTCTGGAGTTAGGTGGCAAGAGCCCAAACATTGTGTTTGCAGATGCAGATCTAGACTATGCTATAGAACAGAGCCACTTTGCAGTGTTCGTTAACCAGGGACAGTGCTGTTGTGCGGGAAGCCGAACTTTTGTCCAAGACACAATATATGATGAGTTTGTGAGACGAAGTGTGGAAAGAGCCAAGACACGCAAAGTGGGAAATCCCTACGACGCCAATGTGGAACAAGGACCACAGGTCTGTAATTATATCATTGTATGAGTTTATTTATGCGGGAGAGTACATTAAAGTACTTGGGTCACAATATAATGAGACCGTTGGTGTTGTTCTAAAAATATCCACCAATCAGCGAGCTTCAAGTTAATTGGTACGCCTGGGATTGGTAAATTCGTGTGATGCAGTGAAACCAGACACCGGAACGTCGTCTATAAATAGATCTCGTCATGCCTGTTATATCACAATTGCACTTCTAAACAACTGTTCTTAAGCATCAGGAATGCAGTTATAATTTAATTGAAACGGAACTACATAGTAAGATAAACGTAACTGAATTAAAGGAATTAGGGACCCTGTCGTATTATACATTGCTGAATTTTTATCGGAATTGGCTGTTTTAAAAGTCAACGACATGACATGTCACAGACACCTACAATTAAAATAAGAATATCGTTATTGTTTCTCAAGATTTATTTTCATTTGGCATATGTCTCACCCTCAGAATGCACATTTGGTTTGAGTGGCCGTATTAACGGGGCGAATTTATAAAGAAATATGCTCATTGGGATTTCACAATGTGGCCGTTGGCCGCACTAACAGAGTTTCTTATAAGAAAATGCATGGGCGTTTCGCCGGGACACAAAAAAGTGGCTGTAATAACGAGGTGGCCGTAATAACGAGGTGGCCGTATTAACGAGGTGGCCGTAAGGCGGGGTTCCACTGTATATTAATAATCTACAAAATAATATAAAAGTAAATTCGAACGAAAACAAAGGGGAACATTAGCCCCATGCAAGGAATAAATGAACACGGCTGTTTCACATTGTGGTTTTATCTCTTATACATGTAACAAAGCAAAGACAAACATACATATATTATATTATTATTCTCTATATTATTATATCTATATTATTATATCTATATTATTATATCTATATTATTCTATACACAAATTGTACGGATATCGTGTTTAAGCTGAAGCCAATTATGACAGATTGTAGTACAGTATTGGGAAAAACAAATGTAAGCGTAGTTCGTGTACGTACGTTCCTTTGTTCTCTACATACATACATACATACATACATACATACATACATACAACATACGTACGTACATACAATACATACATACATACAACATACGTACGTACATACATACATACAATACATACATACATACGTACATACGTACGTACATACATACACACAATACATACATACATACATACAACGTACGTACGTACGTTCATGCATACAATACATACATACATACATACGTACATACGTACATACGTACATACGACATACGTACACACGTACACGCATACACACATACACACACATACACACACACATACATACGTACATACATACATACAATACATACAATACATACATACATACGTACATACGTACATACATACATGTACAATACATACATTCATACATACATACATACATACACACACACACATACATACATACATACACACACACATGTACATACATACATACATACGTACATACGTACATACGTACATACATACATACATACATACATACATGAAGCAAAGTCACTTCAGTCTGATGATTGCTACCAAGCATGAAACTCTGAGTAACTGATCCGATTTCACCCATCTTTACTATTATTAGTATTTTTCCCGCTCTGCGTTCACATGTGTTGAGCACTCTACAGTCCGGTGGAGACACTCTGTTATTGTTTATTTATTATACATACATACATACATACGTTTTTATTAATCCTTGTAGTCACAGACTATGTACAGAATATTAAAAGCAGTCGATGGGGGAGGGAAAATATTACAGATTACAATAATACATATAACAATTGACTATAAAAGTGAATAGTAATAAATAAATAAGTGTACATAAATATATAAGGGAGAATTAATAATACGGTGTTACATTAATTTGCTGTACAAAAGACTCTAGCGTTGTACGGACGAAATTACGATGGAATGTACGGTAGAGTACGGCACTCATGAATATTCTAAAACCTACTGTACGGCCGTACTATGTGGAACTACGAACGTACTACGGCTGGTGTACGTTTGTTGTTAGTACGGTCCATACGGTCGAACTTGGTTGGTGTACGTTCGTTGTTCGTACGATCGAAATAAGTGATAAACAGTGGTGATCAATATTTGTCAAAACTTTAAAAACTCTGCAGCGGCTGCGAACGACAACCTAAATGCACGTGTTTCTAAATTGACATTTGTCACTGTTGATATTCCATCTCGCTTCGAGACCATCTCCACTTGTTTATATTTGTAGTTTATTTGTCCTGCTTTGCATTTTGTTCATGTTCGCTGTGTTTGTTGACAAAATTAAGCCCGAATTATTGAAACTAACTCGAAGAACTCAAATTTAACGACCAAGTTTAATTGCCAAAGTCGAAATGTCGACAAACACGACGTAATCAGTTTACCAGTACTGTATGTTCTGATTTGATTGGAAGTCAAGTCGTAATGAATAAGAAATGTTGTACCAGTGCTATTGGAATATTGCTATCTTGACGACAGGTCGGAATAACACAAGCGAACATATATAAGGTGGTGCTTAGAATTATAAGCTTTTGACAGCACTGTTTAATAGAACTGGAGTTCGATCTCGTTCCCAGAGCCCACGTTCTTTTAGGCCTGCGGCGAGGAACCAAGGACTCTGGAATAAAGCACGAGCCAGTCCACAATCTGCGGACTACCTTATAAGGATTTTAGATTGTCTGTGGGCCCGCTAGCAGTGGTTTGCGCATGTGGTGGAGCATGCCCTTCGTTCCTCGCCGCAGGCCTAAAAGAATGCGGGCTCTGGAAACGAGATTGAACTGGAGTTGTTCTACCGAAGTAGCCTGTGTGACGTTTTTCTTAAAGATGTACAAAAAAGATCGAGATTCGTGAACAAATCCAAACTTCCATATATTTTTCTTATACCAAAGAAAAGAGTGCGCCAGCGATCCTTACCCAGAGAGAATTGTATTGGAAAATGTGTTAGCATTTGGGCATGCGCAGTAGTTACTTAGCCCTGTGTATCTTGACAGGTGGACGAGGAGCAGTTTAACAAGATCCTGGGATTGATAGAAAGCGGTAAACAGGAAGGAGCCAAGCTGCAGTGTGGCGGCCAGCGCCATGGAGACAAGGGCTACTTCATCCAGCCCACTGTGTTCTCTGATGTGCAGGATAACATGAGGATTGCCAAGGAGGAGGTGCGCTGTACACATATTCAGTCATGTGGAAATCTTAAAATGTTTTTGTATACATGTACTACTGACGATAGTCATTATATGGATTATCAGCTGATAGGCGATCATTTTTTGTTTGGTGTACCGCATCCTCAGTTTAAGTCACAACTTTAAATACGCATCACACGTTTATAAAACGTACCACGTCTTTGAAAACGTGTACATCTTTAAAAATGTACCGTGCATCTTTCAAAACATCCACATCTTTCAAGATGTACCTCATCTTTAAGAAAGTACCACATCTTTCAAAACGTACATCTTTCAAAACGCACTACATCTCTTAAAACGTTCCTCATCTTTAAAATGTCCCATGTCTTCTCTAAAACGTACCACATCTTTAGTGTCCCCGATTAGTAGGCCCAGAAGGGCCAGCTAGAAGAACAAACACATTAATAAAGTTATGATGATGATGATGATGATGATGATGATGATGAAATGAACCACAACATTACTAACGTACCACATATTAAAAATGTACCATATCTTCTATAAAACTTGCCACATCTTTCAAAACGTACCTCATCTTTCAAAACGTACCACATCTTTGGAAACGTACGTACTACCTCTTTGAAAGCGAAGTTTAAAATACAAAGTGGTACAAGTTAAAATCTAAGTGCATAAAAATGTGTATCCATCTAAAAATATAGGCTCGTGAACCTATTCTAATCTGATCTAAACTAATCTAATCTAATCAAACGTAATATTAATGTCTACAAATTGAAATTTAAAGTATACATTTGCAAATACTGTATGAGAATCAAATGGTTAAGTACTTTTTTCAGAGCCGAGTAAAAAGTTTTGAAAGATAAAATGTCTTGACGTCCGTTGGTAACTAAATCCATCCCATGATAGATTTAACAAATTTACAATAGCTTTTCTTGGTGCGTACTCTTATAGATCACGTTTTTCGTCATCGAATCGTCAAAATGTTTTGGATTCACGAGGCGCCAGCAACACAGTTTGACCATGAGATGACGAAAAAAGTTGTCTATAAGAGTACATACCACGGCAAGCTATCGTAAATCTGTCTTTTACAACAAGAAACTGAAATAGTAAAGCGTATCGGCTTTTTACAAGCGATAAGTTTAGCTTCGCGGAAACCACTGCCGTAAGTGCGCACATACAGTGGTGAACTTAACCTGCAGTGGTGGCGCGTACAGTGATGGTGCGTTTATTGTGGTATGTATTGACAATGGTTTTCAACCAATCAGAAAGTGAGAATATCACGACGTGGTGTAAAATAGTTTATGTTATTTCACATTTGCCCTTGAACACTACTGTAGATGGCAATTGTTTTGCAGTGACTAGTGTAGTTATCACTTATGTGTATCAGAGTTATTTTAACGTTTGACGGTGTTTTGATATTTTGTAGATATTTGGCCCAGTGCAACAAATTTTGAAGTTCAAGGACATTAGTGAAGTGATCGAGAGAGCCAACTGCACATCGTATGGGTTGGCAGGAGCTGTATTTACAAAGGACATCGACAAGGCCATGACAATATCCAATAGTTTACGCGCTGGAACGGTGTGGTAAGTTGTGAAGTTTCTGTGTTTTGGGGATTTGTGGATTTTCCAGTGTCAAATGTTTGCACATTCTAGAACTTAAATGAGATGTACCAGCTTAGCATGTGAGCTCCCCAAAGTCAAACCACCATCGTAAATTCTTATGTTGTTTGTAAAATAAACAAGCTTATTCTGTATCAATATTGAACAGTTTTGACCAATCAGAATGTACGTTATATCTGTCTGCTCTTTCAGGGTCAATTGCTATGAAGCTGGAGGACCTCAGTGTCCTTTTGGAGGATTCAAGATGTCTGGATTTGGCCGGGAGGGGTGAGTAGTGTGTATTGCACTGTGGCCGGGAGGGGTGAGTAGTGTGTACTGTACTCTGGCCTGGAGAAGTAAGTAGTTTGTACTGCACTGTAGCCGGGAGGTGTAAGTAGTTTGTACTGTACTTTGGCCAGGAGAGGTAAGTAGCTTGTACTGGACTGTAACTGGGAGGGGTACGTAGTTTGTACTGTACTTTAACAGGGAAGGGTAAGTAGTTTGTACTGGACTGTGGCCGGGAGGGGTAAATAGTTTGTACTGTACTGTGGCCGGGAGGAGTAAGTAGCTTGTACTGCACTGTGGCCGGGAGGAGTAAGTAGCTTGTACTGCACTGTGGACGTGAGGGGTAAGTAGCTTGTACTGGACTGTGGCGGGGAGGGGTACGTAGTTTGTACTGTACTTTAGCAGGGAAGGGTAAGTAGTTTGTACTGGACTGTGACCGGGAGGTGTAAGTGGTTTGTACTGGACTGACCGGGAGGAGTAAGTAGTTTGTACTGCACTGTGACCGGGAGGTGTAAGTGGTTTGTACTGGACTGTGGCCTGGAGGGGTACGTAGTTTGTACTGTACTTTAGCAGGGAAGGGTAAGTAGTTTGTACTGGACTGTGGCCAGGAGGGGTAAGTGGTTTGTACTGCACTGTGGCCGGGAGGGGTACATAGTTTGTACAGTAGTTTGTACTGTACTCTAGCAGGGAAGGGTAAGTAGTGTGTACTGGACTGTGGCCGGGAGGTGTAAGTGGTTTGTACTGCACTGTGGCCGGGGAGGGGTACGTAGTTTGTACTGTACTTTAGCAGGGAAGGGTAAGTAGTTTGTACTGGACTGTGGCCGGGAGGAGTAAGTACTTTGTACTGGACTGTGGCCGGGAGGGGTAAGTACTTTGTACTGGACTGTGGCCGGGAGGGGTAAGTACTTTATACTGGACTGTGGCCGGGAGGAGTAAGTACTTTGTACTGGACTGTGGCCGGGAGGGGTAAGTAGTTTGTACTCTACTTTAGCAGGGAGAGGTAAGTAGTTTGTACTGTTCTGTGGCCGGGAGGGGTAAGTACTTTGTACTGGACTGTGGCCGGGAGGGGTAAGTAGTTTGTACTGTACTTTAGCAGGGAGTGGTAAGTAGTTTGTACTGTACTTTAGCAGGGAGGGGTAAGTAATTTGTACTGAACTTTGGTCAGGAGAGGTACTTGTCATTACATTGCCATCAGCATCCCCATCGCCATCACCATTACCTAGCATTACCATTACTTTGTAATGTTGTGAAGGTGGTCGGGTTATAATAATCTGCTGCTCAAGAGCCAACTAAGTAATGGTAGCTTTTTGTTATTTATCAGCCTCGAGGCTCACATGCAGCTCTTTTGAACTTTGAGCAATGATTTGTTACTAATATGATGCCCATCACATTTCAGGAGTGAGTACGGTCTTCTTCCCTATTTGGAAGTGAAAACGGTAAGTTATGACTATTACACAATATTATATACAGGGTTCCCATGGTCATATCATGGAAAGTCATGGAATTTCAGATTTTTTGCCCAAACAGATTGTTGTTGTTTAAAAGTTTAAAACAGTTGTCACAAAAAATAAAATCTGGCTAAAAACCCGAGGAATAAGCTCTTTTTTCCACGCTTACACGCTGCTCTAGTGTGGTTATCAGGAGAGTTTTTGTCAGCAGTTATTATCTTTTGCGCTTTTTTAAGTCATGGAAAATGATATAAGGTCATGGAAAAGTCATGGAATTTCATTCCCAAGTTTCAGTGGGAACCCTGTAAAATAATAAGGCACGCCATGTGCCTGAGCATGGTGTCCGGGGCGTACCTTTGCCGGTGATGCCTGGGCCCAGGTACGGTGCCGAGAAATTTGCATGGGCACCGAAAAAAGATACGTTCAGACAGGTGCCCGTGCCCAAACGCCGTACTGAGGCACCAAGTCTGGACGCTGCCTAATTGCCCAGAGAGGGTGCCCAAGAACGGTGTCTGGCAGGCACCCGTGTGAACACGGCTTTTTGTAAGTGCCCGAGCAAATATTTGAGCATGGTGCTCGGACACGGGTTGTACTCGGGCACCGGATTGTACTCGGGCACCAGATTATACTCGGGCACCGGATTGTACTCGGGCACGGATTGTACTCGGGCACCGGATTGTACTCGGGCACCGGATTGTACTCAGGCACCAGATTGTACTCGGACACCAGATTGTACTCGGGCACCGGATTGGGCACGGGCACCGGATTGTACTCGGGCACCGGATTGGGCACGGACATCAGCCTGCGCACACTTTTTGCAGGTGCCCAGGTACTCTATCCACAAACGTCTGCTTTGATGTTCGTGTGATATTTTTGTTCATTTTCATTTGTTTTTTGTTTTTCCCCATTTGGGCACCAGTAGTCTGAACAACCCCCAGTTTCGTGTCGGTGCCCGGGTACTGTACTCAGGCACCAAGTGTGAGTGAACGCAGCCCAAGCTAAAATACGATTGCAATAATCATGTTTGACAAACAGATTGTTGAAGAGTCCAAACTAGACGCCGCATTTGATCATCTTAACATGTAATTATTTGGGCAATATAACTATTTAATTAAATATCATCATTAGATGATTAAATGTTAGAAACACTATGTATCTAGTGACGATACAAACACGTTTCAAAAGATATACCGGTAATTTGTTTATGTGCACTTTTCGTACTCGACATTTGACTGATAATGAGTTTTGAATTATTTTCCCTTAGGTGACCGTGAAATTGCCGGCTAAGAACTCGTGAGTGTGATATCGGTTAACTTGGATTTATTCGATGGCCTGAAGATAAAGACGAAGCACACATTACAATGCAGAGATGATTCCTTAAAATATTAACTGTAAAACCCTGATCAAATGAACATAGCAGTGCTCGAGAGTTCCGAGATATGCTCCAGTTCCCGGGAACAACAGCGTCAAGTCGAGGCCAGTTGCAAAGTTTTCATACATTTGCTGTAGTTTTAGAAGGTGCTAGAACCTGGCCTCGGTTTGGCGTTATTGTTCTTGGGAACTGGAGCGTATCGCGGAAATGTGCTGTTGAGAAACTCACGCTCTCAGTTGGCCACCAACTTTCATGCGCTGTCATCGAATTTGGATCAGTCATTAAAACTGTCAAGCCCTATCCTCGTTTGGTGGATGGTAGTCG